>PVIR01006476.1:0-65765 GCA_004026965.1 Petromus typicus
TGATATAGGTAAATTTAGTGCTGCCATGTTTTCCTGGTCTTGGCTGTGTTATTGTACTTCTGCCCTTTCCCCATCAGTTTCTTGTTTGGTCCCATGGGTTGACTCGGTTAGGTCTCATGGATTTGTAACTTTCCTTATTTTTCTCCAAGATATTCTTTAAAATGTTTTGGAGCACGGGTTTTGTATTTGTGAAGTTTTTAAGGTGTTCTTTGTCATGAAACAACTTCCAACCCAGACTCATGTATCCTGCAAAATTATCCTTCAAAATTGATGGGAAAATAAAGACATTTTTAACAAAGAAGAAACTGAGTAGCAGCCTCCATTCTCTTTCCTAGTACAGCAGCAAAGCTGAAGCAAACAACTCAGAAGCAGGAAAAAAACCAAAATGTACATACTTGAAAATGTCATCATTGGAAGAATTATTCATACTTAATAACGATCAGAAAAGCTTATGAAGGTAGATTCAAACTTCTACAAAAAAGAAAAATCAACTACGCAGAGTTTACAATGAGATTTTAAAAAAAAGAATGAAGTTAATTTCTATTAAAATGCAATGAGTCCCCCTTGTTCAATATACAGACTATGCAATCGTTAAGCTTCCCTGTTCCCAGTAGTCCACTGTGATCATTTTCCTAAAATGAACACCAACAAGCAATATGGGTAAGCAGTTTCCCAACCTCACATGGCTGTCACTGGTAAATTGAGTGTATAAAAAAAGTTTCACTAGACATAATCCATTGTAATAACAAAGGACTTATTTTTCAAATTTTTTATAACATCAATGTTTCAATATCAAAGGAACAACTTCTACCTTCTGACCTCTCATATCTACATTGTTTGTTCCTCTGCTCAACATTTTTTTCTCTTCAAAAAAAGTTAAAATTTTTAACTCAAAATTAGCTCCAATTTTGAAACTCAAAATTAAAACAGTGTAGAAGTGACCTATTCTGTGAATGGAGATTTTCCCCCTAGTGATATGACTTCATCAAATTAAAAATTGAACACTGAGATACAGGGTCTAAGCCTAAATAGGGTTTTGGGTTTTTTTGCTTTTTGCTTTATTTTAAGAGGCAACTGTAGGCTCAGAGGGAATGTCCCAGATCATCTCTGTCATTGACAATTTCAGTTTTTATGTACGTATAACACAGACTACAAATAAATCCAAAAAAAGGAAAATAGGACTAAGTAAAACTTCATATGTAAAAAAAAACTATTTAAATATCAAAGATAAACATTTTAATTTTCTCCATAGAACATTCTGAATATTATTACACATTCACATATAACTTGAATTGCTACGGAGTAGTTGGAAAAATGTGCTGTCATTTAGTTTATTATCTAATTATTTAATAACAATTACTTTAGACTTTATATTCTTATACTTTGCAAGATATTTTTGTTTTTCTATTGCTGCTTTATTGCTTTTTGTCTTCTTTTTAGTTTTATTTTTAATAAAGCATTTTTGTACATTTGTGTTAAACCTAATATGCATATAATAACATATTATGGAATTTCTTAGTTGAAATCTGAAAATATATTTTATGCAGGAGTTTATTCACTGACATTTAACATGGGAAAGTACATCAAATCCTCAAGATAGAATAAAGGCAAAAAAAATAAAACTAGACAAGAAAAATCGCATACAAATTATGGCACAAAATGACTGTGATGAAGCTGCTACTGCTGATAGCACTGTAAGAAAATATGGGCCCTCTCAGTACAGTCAGAATAGAGACACGGACTGTCTGAAAAGCAGGAGAACAGTCTCTGTAATAATCCGAGGCTGTGAGCAACAGGCCACCTGTTGGCCTGCCTTCTGCAGGTAGCTCTCTACCCTGTATCCTCCTTGCACAAGCTGTCATGCTGGGCTGTGTCATCCTGCAAGACCCAGGACTCAAGCAACAAGCTAATCACCCAGTCAGGTGCAGGTGCTCACGTGGGGGGAGGCTTCTCTGGACCCTTAATCCATAAAACAGGACCTGACCCTCATCAGCAGATGCCCAGCTCTGGGACCCTGCTCAATGTGGCTTCATACCACTCTTTTTTTTTTTTTTTTTTCCTGTAATTAACTTGCATTTGTTTTGCACCATTTTCTGAATCATCTTCCTCTTTCTCTGTATAGAAGGAAACAAGCCCAAAAAAGTTTAAAGGTGGACTGGCCACTCCAGGCCCAAAGACACGACCCTACTGAACATTATGGTGTCATGCGTACCATCACCTCTCCTGTCTATGGTACCAGAGGCACGTGTTGGCCCGGTCAATTGTGCGTGTATTCACAGGATGTGATTAATGGATGACATAGCTCTTCTGACAAGAATAAAACTTTAAACAAATTGTAATTTCCATCTGCAATAAATATTCAGGTGATTAGGATAAGTTACTTTATCTTGGTTTGTTTTCATACTTTACAGTCAAAATCAGTTTCATGACCAATAAAAACTTCAATGAGCGTGGTTGCTCAGACCTGTAATCCCAGACCTCAGGAGACAGAGGCAGAATTGCTGCAAGTTCAAGGCTGGTCTGGGCTTCATAGTGAGTTCAGGTCCAGCCTGAACTACAAAGCAAGATATTGACTAAAACAGACAAATAAGCAAACAAACATAAACCACTTCAATATAAGACAAAATATCAGATGCACCTACACACATATAACTGTCTGAAGTTATCAGGTGAGAACAGTGGCTTGTGTAGCAAACAGAATGATAGATCCTCATCAAAAAATGTCTGTTCTGTTCAGGTCCCCATTTTCAGTAGGGTCTTTAAGTTGGGGAAGTTGATGTTTTTGAGTTCGTTGTATATTACAGATAGTAATCCTTTGTCTCAGAAACAGCTGGTAGATTATTTTTCCCAAATTGTAGGATGTCCTATTACTCTGTTGGTGGTTTCTCTTGCTGTGCAGAAGCTTTTAATGAGATGAGATCCCAGTGGTTGATTCTTGATTCTTTCTGCTAGTTTCCATGCTGCTGAGGTTTTGTTCATAAAATCTTTCCCTATGCCAATGTCTTCAAGAGCTCTTACCTAACCTATCTTCCAGCAGGTTTAATACTGAATAATGAAACTGGCTTTCTAATATTTGAGATATTTTTATGGGAAAGAAAAGAAAAAGGAAAGGAAAGGAAAGAAGAGAAAAGAAAAAAAAAAGCAAAGAAATCAACCAGCAACAACCTTATCCATTGTTGGTGAGAATGTAGACTGGTGCAACAACTGTGGAAATCAGTGTGAAGTGTCCTCAAAAAATTAGGGTTCGAGATCTCATTAGACTTTCCTATTGTCCTGCTAGGTGTATACAAGAAAGAATTAAAAGCATCATACCAGAGCAACATAATGTGTACCTGTGTGTATAGAAGTACAAATTGTAATAGCTAAATCTTAGAAACAGCCCAAATGCCCATCAACTGGAAACTGGATAAAGAAGATTTTTTTCTTTTTCATTGTTTCAATAAAATGGAGTATCACTAATCCATAAAGAATGATAAATTAGAGACATTTAGATTGAAATGGATGTACCTTTACAACATAATTATTAGTGAAATAAGACACATTCAAATACTGTATCATCTCCCTAGTGTGAGAAAAAGAAGTATAAATAAGGTCCAGAATATAGGATAGGTTTTGTGAAATAGGAAGAAAATGTTCAAAGGGAAAATCAAAAGGGAGAAGGGGAAAACAAGGAAAAGAAAAATTTTATGGTAAAAACTAAAAATGGGAGCAAAGCTTATGTATATGGGGGTGGAGGACTGTAGGGAGGACAGAGGAATGGGAAAAAAGAATAAAAGTATATCAGGTACAGGTACAAATTCTCAATGTTGAATGTGATCATAATGTATATCTAAAATGTACTAATAAATGAATAAAGGAAATAAAAACAGAAAGTTGGAGAGGTGAGCCTACATTTTCTTCCAGGGAAAATTATTTGTTATTTTTGGAGATATAGTAGAACTGTATCTCTTGACTTGATATTTTACTGTGATGATGAAACTGGCTTTCTAATATTTGAGGTATTTGTATGGAAACTTCTCTGATGGGTCAGTTCTCAGTCATGAATGTGATGCAGTCATGATCTTTCCACACTGAAAGATCATGGTAAAGTCTATTCTAGTTTATGTAAATGATAATTATAATTTTAACAAATAATTTTATTTTCTCATTTCAAAAAATTATGTGGCATGAAACAAAATAATGTTAAAACTGATTTTAAATGTATGTATTCAAAACCCTCAACTATTTAATTTTAAATGTAGCTAAGAATACTGTGCTTATATTTCTGGTTTAGAGAATACCATTTGAATTAGTACTACAAAATTTTGACTTGCAATGGAATATTTCACATCAGATGTCTTTTGTTTTCTTTAAAGAACTAAAGTATTCTAAAGATAAAATATCTATATATTTACACAAGGTCAGCCACTGCCAGAGTCAGGATATAAAACCTCTAACACTAAGTAAGATATATAAAAGTAGTAATTCATTAATAATCTTTTGAAAAGTTTTACAAGAAATAATATCAAAAGCTTATTATGTAAGTATCATGTTTCTTCGGTTTACTGAAAATTATGGCCAAAATCTCACTAAATGCTAGTCTGAGTAATTTGCTACCCACATTGCATTTTATTCCCTGTACCATCTTAAATCTATATGCATTAGTATGTGCTGAGCCATAGTCTATCCCCATAGCACAGTTGTGTGACCAAATTATCAAATAATCTCTTTAGCAATCAGTAAAACACATAAGGGAATGAAAATACTAGAGCTTGACTAAACAAAGAAAAAACGAGTAAGGATTATAAGGTTCATTTCAGGCTTTAATGTGTGAGGATTCAAAGTAATTGCTCTTAACACTGCTTTGTGAAAGCACTGCTATTAGTCCCTAGATCAGAAAATATTTCCAATGATAACCAACTATAAGCATTAAATCAAGACATAGAAGCATATGTGAAATCTAGAACTTCATTCAAAAGGACAATAAAAATAAGCATCAAAATACAATAAAAAACTAATATATGAGCTTACCAAACACTCCACTTGGGTATCTTTTATTACTTTTTATTATTTCCAATCAGAAAATTAAATATCTGAAAAACTTCAAAGTAATACTATTTAGCTCTTTCAAAGTTAGTATTTACTATATTCTGCTTGATGAATATATGAAAGCAAACATTTTATGATTTTTGATCATTACTATATATAAACTAATATTGCAAATCTTAGATGAAAGAAAAAGGAAAACTTGTCTATGGATACAGTATACAAATGTCAATAAATTTTCATCTATGATTTATGGACCAATAATATGTTTATTTAAATTAATAACTTCTTAATCTTTTTTTAATCTTTGTTGGTACATTATGAGTACACATCATCATCGCATTCAACATTGAGAGTTTGTACCAGAATATGACATTGTTTTAATCTTTTATCAAAATAAGTGTCTTTTATCAAAATAATAGCTTTTCTCATTGCTGAGACAAACTACCTGACATTCATAACATAACATACCGGAGTTCTCTGCAGCACATTTTTATCTCTTGCTCAGGGGAGGATGATGGTAAGAATAGTCACATACTGATGTTTCATAAATTATTAATAAATTAAATTTATTTAATTTAATAAAAGTAAAATTCAGTTCTTTGCTACCTGTAAGCAATACAGCTCAGCACCAAACACCTACAGGGGACTAAAGTGGAAGGGTATAAAGTAGTATTTGAAACAAATCATCCCTGAAAGCAAGTAGGTTGACTCATACTTTTACAAAACAAGGTTCAAGCTCTAATTAGAGGAGAGAAGGTCAGTACATACTGGTGAGGAGCACAACCTTCCAAGAAGATGTGTATATAATTCTGTTATCTAAGGTTACTTTCTCCTCACTGACACAGAACACCCAGCACCACCCGCTTAAAGGCGGAAAGTTTTCTTTTGGCTCAGGGTTTGTACCGGGTTCGGTTGATGGCTGGCTTCAAGTCGGGGCCATATGGCAGAGGAGAAGCAGCTCATGACACTGTGGCTGGAAGCAGAGTGTGGCTGGAAGCAATTCCGAGGGGCAGGATTGGACAGTGCTAAGAGACAGGCAGGACAAGATACTCTTTGTCCCTGTAGCTGCCGCACAAGGGCAGAGACCTGGGGTGTGGAGGACTCCAGCCCTGGGAGCAGGAAGCCACCTGGGCTGCGGTTGGAAAATGGTGGCCATCAGGCCATGTCTGACCACTGATGAGAAGAGGGGAAAGAGATAAACACTTCTGGGCCATTCCCCACTTGCAACTTACCTCTTGTGACCATGTCAGAAAGAAGGCAGCAAGCGACATGGGATACTAGCAGCTCCTTATTGTCCCCTTCTATTCTGTCTAGGCTTCAGGGCTTCTGCCTGAAAGCCGGCAGCATTCATACCTAGAACTACGCCAAATGAGTGGACCGAGTAATTCAGCACACAACGGTAATCCCAGTATCCTGTCTCTTATAGCAAGTCACCTATAAATTTATCAGTGAGTCATCTATTCGTGATTATCATGTCCCTGTAATTTAATCAAGCCCTGCTTATGAACACATGATGCTTCTGAGGGAACATTTAGATATAGACCATAACAGTATTCAATATTGGAAAGCAAATACTACCAGACATAAAGGAATACATTGTCTTTACTACCATGATACCCTATTCTCAGAAATAGAAAAGTTATTAAGTCAAAAATTCATTTTTTCCCATTTTTTCCCATAGCCCCACCCACCCTACCACCCCCCCATATATATAAAATTTGTTTCCTTACTTTTTTGTTACAATCTCAACATTGTCCCCTTTCACCTTATTTTACATTGAGCATTTTCTATTTCACAATATATAACATACAATGCTAGGGAAAAAATGAGAATTAAGTTGTGTCTTATACTGGTACAAATCCCCATTATGGAGTGCAATCATGATGTCTATATTTAATGTACCAATAAAGATAATTAAAAAAAAAATTCAACAAACAAATATTTGAGTTTTAGTATTGTTTTAATTGGACAGTACAAGGAAGAACGTTTTGCTTCAGTTCACAGTCTCAGAGGTTTCAATTCATGGATGACTGGCTCCAAGACAGAAAAGTCATCACAATAGTATAGTGGAGGAAAACTGCCCAGTATGTGGCATCTTGGCAACAGAGAGAAGAGATGACCAGAGGGTCAATGCGGTTCTGGGTGTGGACAACCCACCTGAGAATTGTTGCCAAGGGCATAAGAGGAGAGCGGAAAGGGTAGATTGTGCACTGCTCATTTTCTTGGGCAAGCTTGCGGCAGTTTTCCTGAAATGAACTCAGTTCTCACAGTTGGAATAGCCTGGTCCCTACTGTCCCTGGGAATGGCTCCTGGTATATTCAGAAAGCTCTGGTTTTTGCCTTGAGTACTGGGTTGTGACTCCAATATAGATCCCTCAGCCTGGTGGCATAGAACCTTCACCAACCAGCACAGACTTCCTGGCTCCACTACTGGCCCTTAACACAGACTTACAATGAGCTCCACTACAGGCCCTTAACACAGACTTACATGAGATACCTGTAGGTATCTGTCTGGACTCCTGGAGGATATTCCAATGAGCTCTAGGCCTTTGGCTGGACTCGTGGAGGAAATTGCTATGGAATCCAGGCCTTTGGATGGATTCTTTGAGTCTCTAGCAAATACAAAGATCTGTGTATTTGAATTTTTGGGTGAATATTATAAAATGATACTATAAATTATGTTTCCTGTATTAAATCTTTTTCTTTGCAAAGCATGACTCACTGTTCCTTTAGTTTAGTTTTAGATTTTTCTAGTGTTTTTTTCAATTTTATTATAACTTGAAAGAAAACTATCAGAAAAGCCCAGAACATACATGTATCTTTGTACATCATTATGACAAGTTGCTCTCTATGGGAGAGAGAATAGACTGGAGACTCGCCATTTAGATTCATTACAACTGTTATTGCTTCATAATGGAAGGATTTACTCTAAAATGTACAGCAAAGGATGTTGGAAAAGCCTTAAAGATGAAAGTCTGTATTGTACTAATATAAAGTAACCATGCCAGACATATTGTAAGACTTAGCGGATAAATTGGTGATGTTATCTAGAAAATAATGACTGTATTTTAATCATCAACTCAATACTAAACACTTGGATAAATTACAGCCTTCAGCTGAAGAATAAAGTTTCATATTTATTTACTAAATAAATATAAGGCAAGGCAAAAAATTAGTCTATAAATTTATAATTTGGTTCATTTTAATATGGGGGGAGAACAAATCAACATAAAATAATGGAAAACAAAATGCCTTGTACTATTTCATTACAACAAATATAAGATTACCTCCAAATTTTTATGAATTCAAAAAATATAACTGTATATCTACCACTTTCTGTAACATTAGTTTTGTTGTTGTGGTCCAAGTTGTTAATTTATACAGAGTAATTACAACAGAAACTTCAAAAACCAGGAAGAAATCTTTAAGAGATCTACAAAATGAACAGCAATAGTTAAATGAGTTCTTAAATGTATTTTAATAGGTGTAAAAAAACAAAATTTTTAATCAGTTTATTCACTGATCAAAAAAGCTGGCTAATCAGGGACATGATATAAAAGTGATGCCCTAAATTAAGTGAATATAATTATGAAACAGTAGATAAAAAGTTCTTCCTGACAAGACTATGTTTCCTTCCGAAGTCTACTAGCAGGAAACAAAAATTAATACCAGTAAAACTTAAAGTATGTAGGAAATAATATACACCATTTATTTGTGAAGGATAGGATACAGAATATTTCACTGCATGTATTTAAAGATTGTAGATATTTATAGCAAAATGAAAATCTTGAGTCAGCTGCGATAATATATAACAATCTTTTACTTCAGATACATACTTACACTTCAAGTACTTAAATTAACATAATAAGTAAACTACACTGTGTATAGGGAATGATTTGTGACATTCATTTTTGAATAATGATATGGAATTTTACATTACAGATATTTTTGTCAGTAATTTAAAGATGTTATTATCTTATTTACATTCCATTGTCTTTTTTAAAGTTCTTTTTTAGCTTTTATAATTATTCTTTAAAAGTAATTTGACTTTTGAACAATTGTTGAGATACGATGTGTGTGTGTGTGTGTGTGTGTGTGTGTGTGTAGTTATTAAACTAGCCTCATCTGTTGCTTTAAATTCTTTCATCAGAGTTGAATTTGTCCTTCAGATAAGATCTTTTACGAAAATTGCTTGTATCCCTTCCTGTCCTTATTAACTAAATTATACATTAAAATGTAAATGACTTAAACTATTTTCCATTATTTAAATTTGTGTATTCTCTAGCATCTTTTATTTACAAGTATTTCTTTTCATTTTTACTTTTTAAAGTATAGGTTTGTATTATGGAATTTAAAAAAAAGGTATCTATTTTCTATCACTCTATTTTCTTCTTTACTTATGTCTTTGTTTTCTCATATAGGAGTAAACATGATATTTAAGCTTCTGTTTCTGATTTTTATTTCACCTAATATTATGGTGTGAACATACACCTGTTTTTCTATTTTCTTGTGCTGGGGTTCATAGATTACATGAACACCCTCTTTCTCATGGAAAAGCCATCAGCTATATCAGTTCTGAAAGACAGAGTTTTCAGAGTATAAAGTGCGTTTGGAAGATTTTTTTTTGAGAGGGGGCTTGAAATACTTCAGTGTATGCTCTCCTTCCCTTTAAGTTTTGTGTTAAAAAGTCTTGTATAAGTCTAATACATTTATCTTCACAGGAGAGCTATTGTTGTTGGCCCTCAACTCTTAAGATTTTGATTATTATGTATTGTGGTGTTGTTTAGGGGTTATTTGTTTGTTTGGTTTTAATCATGGCTACTTGGGTTTCTATGTGCCTCATTTTGCTGTATGTTTGTTTCATTATAGTGGACATGTTTCATGTTCTTATTCTGTGAACACTTTTAAACTATTTCTCCAGTCTTCTGATGTTTCTCTAATTCCAGTTAATGTTTGGTCAGTCTTCTTTGTGTCACAAAGGAGCTCTTAAATTCATTTTTTCTGTTTACTTGTTGTTTTTAAGGTATCTCTCTCAACAGCCTTACCTTCTAGTTCTGATGCTTTGTCCTCACATTGATCAATTTGTTCCCCATATTTTCAACTGAATTTTTTTAATGTTGTGTATTTACATGTAGAACCTTTGCAAGGACTCTAATTCCTTGGGGGAATTGAATAAAAATATTTTATATCACTTTATTTAGCTCATCTAACTTTCTATTCTTGTCACCTGCAAAATTTCTAATGGTTTTCTTTATTAGAACCATTATTTTATATCTTTTTTATGCTTACAAACTACTTCATTAATCTTTTTAAAATCTCTATTAACCTTTTCAATAATTTTGCTGCATGGCTTCTGCTTACCTTTCCTTCAGTGGCCCACGGATTACCTTGGAAGCAGTTGAGAGCATAAAGAAGCCTTATTTTCTCATATTTCTACTTTTAGTTGTTTTTGTTTCATTTTATTTTTTGCTGAGGTGTGGGTGTAATTATAATGGAATGATTTGTTGCTCCCGTTGACATCTTTTCAGTAAGCTTCTGCTTCTCAGTGATGTACTCTGGGTGTAGTTACCTCTAGGCTTTTGTTGCTCTCTCAAGATCTATTTCTGTTATTTTTGGAAGGTGGGGGGTAATGGTAGTGTAATTGGCCCAGAACACAGTTCTTCAGAAATGAAAAGAAATATTGTTAGTAACACAAATCTAATCTAGACATAGACAAACATAAAACAATAAATTAATAAGGAATAATTCTGCTACTCTGGCAACAACAAGTAAATCAGCAACAAGTATGTCAATTTGTCCAAGAGTAAGTGGATATTGACATAAATGACAACCAATAATATTTCATCCTTAACTGTACAGGAGATCTGTAATTACAGCTTAAACACTAAGATAACTGAGTATTGACATATACAAAATACTTTGTGCAACAAATACACATCCACTAACAACAATAAAAAATTCAATAAGAGTAACATAAAATTAACTAATTATCAAAAGATTAATAAAGCTTTTCATAGTTATACTATAGTTATACTTGGCTAGACCCTGCCATAGTTATACATAGTAAAGATTCAGGGAATGAATAGTGAGAGAATAAAAAAGAAAAACAAAATTAAATAATAAAAGATGAGAAAGAAGTGATTCAATTGAGACAAAGAATTCTAGTAAGGAGTAGAAGTCTATGCACAGAATTAAATAAAATAGTAGAAAAGAACAAACAGGAAAAAGATTACAGAAAAGAGAGGAAAAAGGAAAAAAAGAATAAAATATTGAAGGGAAAAATTAAAAAGAAAAAATACAGCTGAAAACAGAGTAATAAAAAAGACAACAGAAAATTCCCTCAATTGCCCTAAAAAATAGTAGAGAAGAAAGAAAACAGGAAAAAATTAGTCCAAAAAAAAAGGAAGGAAACAATTCTCAGTATTTTGATGTGTATTTTCACCCAGAGTTCATATTTTTAGAAAAAAGCAAGTTACAATTTTCTACATCTAGCTTTCCTTCCTGTGGCTTTGTGATCCGCCTCTCCATGTTAGATACAAGAGTCCCCTCTTGTCTGTTTAGCCTCAGCTGTGGCAATTGTTTAGGCAGAGGCAGGTCTTCGCCCACACTGTTAGATGAGGTAGGCACCCATACCCCTGATGGGCTGGAGAGGGACAGCAGAGCAAAGATGAAACCATCTTGCAGAACCAGCGCCAGCACTTTGAGATCCAGCCATTTCTGAGAGACACAAAAGCCAAGACCGGCTCCACCCCATGAAGGTGGAGCCCTGTGATCTTCCTTTGCTTTTCAGCAGTTACAGCTCTAGCTCACTCTCTATATGCAGATATCTCAATTACTGTCTCTCAGTTACTGTGGGGATGTAGCATTAGTCACCCTGATGTGAATTTGGCTTTTAGTTATTCTGAATCTAGTCTCACATCATCAAACCCTTTCCCGAGTGCCACACTCTGGCAATATGGCAAGTGCCACACTTGACTGATTCTCCTGTTACTGCTTGTCTTCGGGAAGGAGTCATCTCAGGAAAATACCCCATGCTGCAGTTCAAAACTTCAGGCTGCGCCTTGGGACAGCAGCATCAGTCCACCCCACCGTTTATTCCTGGAGTTCCTAAGCCTTGGGGATTTACCTTACCTCTGAGGAGACAGCTTCTTCCTCCTGGGAGTGAGGGCGAGCTTCCGAAGTGATGGTTAGGGTACAATTAGGGTAGTTGTTCAATGCAATGCAAATTAGAAAAAAAAAAGAAAGAAAATCTTAGAAAAAAACCAGCAGATAACACTTATTTTCTTTTCATTGAACTGGGATAAACTATCAATGAAACAAACTGTATACATGAAAAAAAAATGTGGTCTCTATCTTCAGGTTTTTTGTAGCTTCTAATTTTCTCATCTGTTCCTTCTCAGTTCTTAGATTTTTTTTTCCAAGTTGCTGATTTTCAGATGTCTGGAGTCTGAGTCTCAAGCAGGCTCAGTTTTGATGGTGATTGCTGCTTTGCTCTTATAGTTCCCCCTTACCTGTACTTTACATGATTATTTTCAAGTCCTTTTTCCCTAGTTTACTGATTTTTTTTGGGGGGGAGTATATGTTATATATGTTATAGCTAACCATCTCTCAACTTATTATTACGTGTTGGCACAACAATAGTCTTTCAGGTGAAATGATCTGTGTTTCACTGTATTTTCTATAATGCAGTTTTCAAATTTATTTTACTTTCATATTGTGTTGTGTAAGCTCAACAATGGAAAACTAAATGTGTCCAATGGCATTTTTCTCTTTATTTCTCTAGGTTTGTATGCATGTTTGTGTATGTGTGGGTTTATTAGCATTTGTGTGTCACAATATACCACAGAGAAATTAATTCTCTTTCATCAGGAAACAACACATACAGAAATCCTCTCGATTTAGTTAGATTGGACCCATTTACTATATACCTTTCCTCTTAGGGTATATCGTTTCTGTGGCTGTAGTTTAATCCTGGATCATGGGCTAGAGCCTCTTTTTCTTGACAGATTCTGAGTTGTAATTTTTGTCCTTCAGCAAAATGAAAATCAAAGTTTTGGCACTTAATAGCTATTTTTACCTTATTTTCTGATTCTGATTCCAGGCAAATAGACCTTCTTTACTGACAAATGATTTATTAGTTTTACCTCTCTATAATAAATTATCACAAACTTACAAGCTTAAAACAGTCCATGTAATATTATGTTACAGTTTTACTGAGTCAGGAGTCTAGATATGCTTACTCATTTCCCCTGCTGAAATTCTCAGAAGTTCTGTATATTAGACAGAATAAGACAGAATAATCTGGAGATTCGAGGGATGGGAATTTCACTTTTAAATGCACTCAGTTTGTTACTGATGTGACAAGATTCCTGCTCGCCCTTGGCTAGACCCTGCCAACTAGTCCTGTAGGATACTCACCGCTTCTCATAGATTTTGGCATTTCCTTTCGCTGTGGGAGTCTCTATTGTGTCTACTGGCTTTATTAAGCCAACAAAGGAGTCTTTTGTCTCAGATAAAGGCCCAATTATTATTTAAAACATTGCATATATGTGAGGCCTATTGACCATTGTCCTTTATTACCATAAAATGAGCTAGTTAGGAAGTTCAATAGTATTTTCAATATACTATCAACATTAATTAGAAGAAAAAACATATTCCTTATCTATACTTAAAGGAAAGGAATGATGCAGGGGCTGGGCAGCAGCTGGTGTATAGTCTATCCTAATGCCTATCTTTCCAAGTGACTAAGAAAAAATGGCTCTTAGCTGTTTAACAGTAGATAAGGAAGACATGAACTCATTACCTATATCTGAGTTGTTGGATTTTTGATTAAAACTGTATGAAAGAAATCATTCAAAATTTTCACCTCATCCGGTGAAAATTTTGCAAGTGTTAATGTGATGCATTATTTTTTAGGGTTTTTTCTTTTACATGAACCAAGTTAAAAAGTATTAAATGAGGTAGAAAATATCTTCCTGTTTCCCCTTCAACTTTTGCTTTTTTTTTTGTGGTATCTAGGATCAAACACAAGACCTTGTGCTTGCTAGGCAGGAACGAGGTCACTGAGCTACACCCCAGGCCCTCTTCTCTAATTACTGATATTTGAGTTTTTTGATTTGCTTGAAAATAGCTGCACTTTTTTCTCTGATTTTATTCTTTTTTTTTTTTGAGACAGGGTCTCGCTTTGTGGTTCAGGCTAGCCCTGAGCTCAGCCTCAAACTCACATCACAGCAGTCCTCCTGTCTCTGCCTCCCGAGTGCTGGGATTACAGGTGTAAACCACCACACCCAGCACTGTGGTATGTGGTACTGGTTGGTGCTGGGCATGAGTCCCCCCTGCCCAGTATTGTATGTGGTTACCGGGGGATCGAACCCGGGTCCTTGCACTTGCAAGACAGTCACCAGAACCACTGAGCTAAATCCCTGGCACTCTAATTGTATTCTTTAATCTAATTTTTATAGTAGTTTCTGAGAAAATATTGCTTTCAACATTAGCTGATTTATAGGAAGTAAAACCAGAATTTTTATTATGAACAATTATTTTAATAATTTGTAAAATCCAACTCTTTCTCTGAAATTAGACTTCTTCAACTTTAGATAATAGATAATATATCATTTAATTTCTAATTCAGAAGAATTGTTTTCTTCTCCTAAACCTCTTCTTTAACTCCACTGACCCAGGAGGATGACTTTGGAATATCTACATTTTGTATTCTAAGTAAAGAAAGGAAGCAAATTCTGATTTTTTAAAAAAAGTTACTTTAAATCAATCTTCTTTCTCTTCCTTGCACACTCTTAAAATTCACACAGTAACTTTGCTGCCATCAGTGATAGAGATATAAGGGAGCTGGGATAAAAGCCTTAATCATCCTAAAATCTCCATTAATTTCTTTTCCATCAATCTTTGACTAGGAAAGTAGATAATTTTTCAATCATAATGAAAAGAAGCAGCAAGCCCAATTCAAACTACATCAGTACTTTTAAGGCTGTCCTGTAGAAATTTCTCAGGTTTTTGCTAATTGCCATTAGCAATTACTAATATTTTGATTATTTTGATTACTTATGGTAAAAATAAAATATCTGACTCATTTCCTAAGGAAGCTGGGCAGTAAGAGCCTTAGATGTGGGTAATTTGACAGTAAATGCACATGAAATAACTTCAGGCCTTTTAGGATTTTAAGGTTTATGAAAATGAAATTTATGTTATTACATGTATGTAATCATCAGAGAAAATACATTGGAAAATAACAGCAGATAAATACTACTGTCTCCTAATGTTTGAGATGAACATTTTTTATTAACTTCTACATAATGACGAGAATCATATCAATATTAAAAATATGATTACTAATAATAAAAGATGAGTGTAAAATTTGTGAAAAGTATGGTACACTACAAACACCTGCTTTTACCCTTTCCCTACATATATCTATATTTTTTGACAGTCTAGGCAAATAATTAATAAATCTGTGTTTTCTTAAGTGGGGGTGGTAGACTGCCACTACACATTAAGCAGAAAGCATATACACATAGTATAACCAAAGTTTCATTATGTGAAAAATAAAGACTCCATGGCTTAATGAGAGTCTCTGAGAGAAACAAATTGAAGAAGCACTTTTCCTCAGAACAGAGGAAGTGCTCTCAGGTTTGGAGCGAGGGTAACAAAGCAGATGAGTGACTGCAGGACCAGGAGGAAAAGCGCCTCTTCCCTGCGCAGTCTCACATGCACTGAGCTGCTGTGCAAGGCTAGAGTTACTTACATGCTTGAGAGTGAAGAGGCCCTGAACCCGCGTCTCACAATAGTCTTAGTGTGGAAGTGTTTCCATGGTGTCCCGAGGCAGCCTGATCTCTAAGGAGCTTGACTCCCATTCCTGGAAGGCTAAGGAACAAGTGGCAATTGGAGAGCTGAGAGTTTCTGAGGCCAATAGGGCTGAGTGAGTCTGCGAAAACAAATATCCTGTATTTAAAATATTGTATTATAAGAAAATTAAAGACATTTTACTTTTCCAGACATAATTTCTCACTGACAACTTTACAATATTAATAATAACAATGAAACTATTTTTATAATGTATTCTAAGGAAAATAGAAAACGTTAGTATTCCCATGTCTACTGAAGTGATGGAAATTGAAGCTAAATCTTTTCAGTAAATAATCTTCTACACTTAGATGGCTTCAACGGTGAAATCAAATAGTTAATAAAGAATAATTAAAATCAATGGTAAATTCAAAATAATAAACTGAAACCCTAGAAAATTCTTTCACAAAAAGAACCAGAAGGAATATTTTCATGTCATTTTAAAAAACATTTTTTCCTGTGTAGCTGGCCATAATATTGTCCTCCTTGGTTAGGTTAGGCTTAAGTTGTTCTACTTTTCTAAGTGATTATAACTGTAACTGTTTTTTTCTGATTTCTTTGTCAGCAGATTCACTATTAGTGTAGAACCCTTTTCATGTTAATTTTGTATCACTGTTGTTTTGCTGAAGTTGTTTATCAAATCCAAAAATCTTCTACTGGGTGTTCTGTGTAGTCTTTTATGTAAGTTACAGTATAATACAAACAGTTATAATTTGCTTCTAGTTGTATATTTTTTTCTGCTGCTTAATATCTCTCACCATAATTTCAATTGCAATACTGAATAGATTAGTGACAGCAGACCCTTCTCTCCTTGTTTCTGATTTTAGAGGAAATGCTTTCAATTTTTCCTCATTTAATATGCTATTTGTAATGAATTTGTTGTGTGCAGCATTTATTTCATTGAGATAAGATCTCTCTCCACTTACTCTGTTCAAATCTTATCATAAAAAGACTTTAATTTGACCACAAGCTTTTTCTGCACTTGTAGATGATTATGTCAACTTAAATTTTAAACATTTATTTTAAGATCTTTCATTAAGTTATCTGGTGGTCTTGAACTTGTTATCTTCCTACCTCAGCTCTCTAGACTTCTGGAAATACAAGGATTCATTTCTATTCCTGGCTTTCATTTTTAAGAACCATAATAAATTGTGCAGAAATAACAAGGAAATTTGAGGATAAATGAGATTCAGGTCAAAGGGGAAGAACAAGAGAATTAAAAGGATCAAGATGAGATATATAGAGACATTAATTTCATATGATAAAGGTATTTGTTATGTACTATTATGTATTTGTCAGTGTAAGGTACTGGAAATATATATAATTAAAAAGGGAAAAAGAATTATAAAAATTATGACACTAATAACAAAAATGAGTGTTGTTGAAATTTTCTAAAGTAACTTAAAAATTTAAATTTTGTAAAAGTAAAATTGATCATGATACAATGAACGGTAAAGAGGAGATAATGAGAGAAAATGGAAGCAAGGGAGTAGAGAAGGAGAAAGATCCCATTAAAGTGTCATACAAAAAAGGCAAAAATGTTGAAAATGTAAAAATACAATAAATTATAACTATAAAACTATAGAGTAGATGAATTTAAAGCAGAAAGCACAGAAGAAAGTAAGGGAGAGGTTCAAGTTTGGCTAGGACAAGTGCACTGCATGCCTATTTCCTGAGCCTGACGGTTGAGGCTTGACTCCCTACAGACTCGGAGACCCTTAGGGGCTTGAGCACACTCGGGCCCATGCGCTGAGCCTTGTCAGTGGCCTTCTTGACACCCCCACCCTTCTTGTCTCTCACCCTTGGCCTCACCTCTCCCCTAGCCCTGTTCATGCCACATAAGCCTCCTGCTCAGAATTCCCTTATTAGGCAAGACCCTAGGTTAAACCAATAAACCATCACCCCTTCTCAGCCCTCAGCATGCTCTCTAACTACTTGCTATATAACTGCACTAAGACTAAACAGAGCTGGAAGAGTTCCAGGAACCTTCTCGAGGGTCTGCATCGTGACTCTGGCTCACCCTCCACTGACTGGGAACTCCACTACACTTCACAAAAGCAACAAAAAGGATTTTTTTTTTTTTAAGTTAAAAATGTTTGTAGCTGAGGTGTTTGGTTTAGTCTAAAAAGATTCTTCTTTTTAGATCTGTATTCACTTATCTGCTCTGCCTGTGGACCAAAGGAATGGAAAATAGCCGGCCTGCAGAACGCACTGACAGTGCTTTGCACCATGGGCTCTGGGCCAGGTGCCTACTCCATGGTACGTGCAGACGTCAGACCACCCATCCACGCACATGGCCAGTTTTACACAGCATTTAACTGTCACCAATTCAGCCCTCACGTTTTGCAGTCCGTCGTCCTGGGTTGGTGATACCTGCTCAGCTCACATTCCCTAAGCATGTACCTAGAATCCTAGAAAGTGACTTTGTCTCTGATCGGGCTTTTGCCTTCTGTGGACCAGGCAGGGTGGGAAGAAGCATACACTACACTTGCAGGTCTCTGTTTACTGGGCAGGGGCCACAGCCAGAATCCCAGTTAGCAGCACTATCCTTGGATGGCCTTATGGGCTATGCGGGAAGCAAGGCAGTGAACTCAGAGGATCATGCAAAGCAAATATCCACACTGTGGTGAGCTGTTTCATTGGTACTGCCTCAGGTAGGTGGGTTGTACTGATTATGCAGTGTATATCTAGCTCCACACATTTAGGACGTTAGACAACACATATGGGATTGACAGATGTCAAAGCTAATGTTTGTAGACAGAATGCTTCAGTAGATAGCCCACAAACTTCTGATCTGTGCTAGGCGACAGTGGTAAAAAAGAGTTACTACGCCCCTTGGAGGACTGCATCAAATACCTTTCGACTGACTTATGTGGTCAGCTCTGACCAATTGTTGTGATATGGAGCCCATCATTCTGAGTCTGCTTTCTACAGTACTTCCATCCTAACAATCGAACCCATCTAAAAGGCTTCTGGCTGCAGCCCTGCTGAGAGACTACTAGGCAATATATTGAATTTCTTCTCTCCAGCTGTTTTCCTATACAGTGGAAGTCAGGAAGCTCAAAACCCTGACCCAGAGGTGCAGCTTCAAAGAACTGTGCATCTGTCCAGAGGTCGGAACCGTCAGTCTGAACCTATGACACTAGTCCACTGCTCTCTTCAGGGTGGCGCCAAGCTCCCCTCCCTGGAGTGTAGATTCCTCCAAAATGCTCACGTTTTTCTGCATGGCTCTTCTGTCTCATTGGGCTGCTTAGATTTCCTGTGACTTCTTCAGTGGTTTTCAGAGATGTTCTTTACTTTCTACCCATGAAATGCCACCTCTCCGTTTTTTGGCCTGGATCCTCTCACTCTCAGAGTCATGAAGATGTTACCTCCATTCTGCGATATTCCTTCTCACACTTTGTGGCATTTGTAATGGTTTTCTTAATTTACAGGTCAAAAGTTTTGCTTAACTCTTCATGAATTACTCAAAATATCATTATAATGTTGTATTATATATAAATTATCAAAAACACTGGTATAGACTATGGAATTAATATCCTAGACCTGGTTTTCTGCTACTAATTGGAAGATTATCTTTGGTTAAGGTGTCAAGAAACAGTGCTTACTTTGACATATTCCCTCTCACTGTCTTCCACTACTGTGGTTACTCTTGCATTAAGTCAACATGAGCCAAAGCCCTGGCGGAGCTGAGATTTTTCTGCAGTATAAGTGAGAAATAAATATTTGCCTCTGAGAACCAGTAAAAGTTAGTGGAACAAAGGTAACAATACTGACCTTGAATGATAAAAATCACTGTGCAACTGGTGTGTTGCCTTCATAGACACACTCACATTAGCTTACACCTTACAATTCTCACACCATAAACACCTCCTTTAGAAGACAGAGGACCCTTGAGAAGAACAATGTACACAAAGCCTGGGAGAGTTAGATTTTTCTTATGTAATGGTGAGATGTCCTGTAAATGTATGATTACAGCCACTAAAAAGTCAAGTTAATTTACCCAGGAATACTTATAATTTCCAGGAAAGCAAAACACAGCAGTCAATAGCAGTAGAGGAATTTGGGCATTTATATATATATATATACATCATATATTTCAAGTACTAAAAATAGCTGAAAAATTTTGTGATTTTCAATGTAGGAAAATTGTGAATAATGAGTATTCATAAACTCAGGGATGTGAAACTAAAACAAACAAAAATCATCCCCCCAAAAAACCCAACCCTCACTCCTCCCCTCTTCTCTAGTTGAAAAGATAAAAGATAAACAAAGTAGTGCTTTGAATTATAAAGACTCATTGAAAGTCAGCTTCCAGAAGAGAATGAAATCAAAGATTATCATTTCATACTTTTAATCACTGATTGACTTGAAGGGGCAACTCAAATTCTTTCAATTGTAAAATGTCTTGAAAAGGTGGATTAAAATTTGTAGCATGCACATTGCTGAAGGCTCAATAGGAAAGCAAAGATCTAAGGCAAAATTTGGAGGACAAACCTAACAAAACCTGAACAGTATTAGTATTTGCAACTGATGGATTTAATAAACCCAGTTCTACAGTTTTAGACTTAACCAAAGAAATTTTTATGCTAAACTTTAAAATGCTCTGAGGCACTTTGAGTTTTAACAGGATCGTTAGCTTGCAAATGTCTTTAGATCAGTAATGGCCAAGATTTTGGTCTAAAATACAACTAAGATATAAAATTACTTCTCAACTTCACCTCCAGTTGTGGATGAAATGATCATGGAAATAATTAAAATCCTCCTATGGGTACAAGACATTGTTTCTCATTTTCAGAGGACAATTCTTTTGTGTGCATTTGTCATCATTCAATCGTTTTTTTTTTTTTAATATGAAGGGCCAGATAAGGTGTAGATTATTTTATCACTTTTGTATTAGCACATTTGCCTAATATGATGTTTACATGAATCTTAGAAAAGATATATGTACTTAGCATGACTTATTCCTTTCATTACCCTCTCCCCTTCAGCCTCCTCTTTTCCTCCCTCTTTGGACTATCTTGCCAATATCATCATCATCATTATCATACCCATCCCATTAAGTAATTGTCATCATTTACTTCATGTTTGTGACATATAATAACAACACTCATTGTGAATAGTTGGTATGTGTAAGTGTCCATCTCAAAACTTTTAAAATCAATAAACTTGCCAAATAAAATTACTGTGGCTATTTTTCTTTGATATTAGTGATCTGCTATGTCTTCCCTCAAAATCTGGAGCTGTAACAGATGACTGATAACTTATTTGTTCTTAATTATGTAAATTATGTAAAATTGTTTCATTTTTTTCCCTTTATTTTTTTTTCTGATTAAATTCTTCTTTTTCTTAATCAAAAACTTTATCAAAGCCTGTCAGCATGTGGGTGGAGAATGAACAAACTGATCCTTACCTTATTCTAATTTTAATATTACTCGTTGAGGCCAGTCATTCGAGGCTGCTATTGGCAAAGTCTTTCACAAAGCCTTCAGTGATAGGCTGCATACAACAGTGAAGAAAAACAAATGGGATTAATATAAAAACTGATGAGGAAAGGAAAGATGGAGGAAAAAACACAAAGAAAAGACCAACAGGTATAGCAGAAAATCAAGAGAAGGAGGTTTTTGAAGTTAATGAAGGTCATTTTAAAAATACTGATTCCTTCTTCTACAGAATGGAGTGTTACTCTGCCATAAAAAATGATAAGTTTGAATCATTTATACTTAAATGGACTTACCTTGAGGATATCCTCATAAGTGAAATAAATAGGTCACAAATAGGTAAATATCGCATCTTTTCTCTGGTATGAGAAAATAAAGATGTAAATGAGTCCTAGAATTGTATGTTATATATTGTGAAATAGAAAATGCTCAAAGTAAAATAGGGTGAAGGGGGGAAAATAATGAGATTATAACAAAAAAGAAAGGAAACAAATTGTATGTATATAGAGGGGGCAGGTAGAGTGGGCAGGGCTATGAGAAAAAATGAGAATTAAGTTGTGTCTTATATTGGCACAAATACCCATTATGGAGTGCAATCATGATGCATATATGTGATGTACCAATAAAAATTTCATTTAAAAAAAATACTGACTCCTTTAAAAAGTCTAATAAAATTCAGTCTAAAAAATCATCAAGTTAAAATCCATGCACGTTAAAACATGCTAAGAAAAAAGGAAGAAAGATGAGGACAGTAAAATGCTGTCAGTTGTCAGCTCTCTTTTGTTTAGCTAGTGGCTCCTATGACTAAGACTGGAAATATATTTTTGGTGGCTTTACTTTTCCTTTTAGTACACAGTAATATTATAATTCTTGAAGAGTTTTTTTAATGATTAAGAAAATAAGTGAGTGAAGGAGAAAAGGACAGCCAATGTATGCTCATTGTCTAGAAAGGCACTTTTTTTTTCTTTTTTAATCTTTATTGGTACATTAAATATACACATCATGATTGCACTCCATAATGGGGATTTGTACCAGTATAAGACACAACTTAATTCTCATTTTTTCCCATAGCCCTACCCACCCTACCTATTCAAAATTAATATTAAACTGCAAATTCTGGATGCCTAGTTTAGAAAGAAGTGTTTTTCACTTTGATATTTTCATTGACATTCATATTTAAGTGTTCTGAACTATAAGGCATCTAAGTTGTAATGAAATATTTCCATATTCCCTCTTTTTTCCTAAAATACTTATGAATTAATAATTATATAATCTAAAACATGAACTTCATGCTTAGCCTTTATGAAACGCATACATTCCATATTCAGTTGGGTGAAATGTGGTTGCTGAGTCCCTATTAGTCCTCACCGGTTTTCACGTACTCCTTCTGCACCACAGCTGCACTGTAGTCCCTTGTACAGTAGATGCTATTAGGTCTGGAAAAATATGAGAAAGATGATCCATACACAAAATTAGTTTATTTATCCATTTAATCAAAATAAATAGTTTAAAATGAATTAGAGAGAGAATTCCTATGTGACTCTTAAAAAGTTCTCCTGATGGAATCCAAAACAATTTCCACTTGCAATCCATTCACTTGATTCAAGATATTATATTTTATCAACTGCAAAATCACTTCCTCAACATTCTTTGGGATTAAAAAAAAGACAGAATATTGGGCCTGAGATTTGGCTTAGTGGTTGTGGTGACTGTACAGCAAGCTCAAGGTCCTGAGTTCGATCCCTGGGAGCAGTGGTGCACACTTGTTATCCCAGCACTGAGGAGGCAGAGGCAGAGGGATTGTTGTGAGTTTGAGACCAACTTAGGCTACACAGTGAGTTCAGGAGAAGTTTGAACTATAAAGTGAGACTTCGACTCAAAAAAAAAAAAAAAAACTAAAATAAAGATAGAATACAAGTTATTTTATTTATTTATTTTGAAATATATACTCCATATATTTATGAAATTTTATTGATCTTTTGCTACTTTTGGAAATTATGAAAACTTCACTGTATTAAACAGCAGGAAAGCACAGCACTCAAATACAAGGATCCAAAAGGAAAAACTACAGTAAGTTAGCTGTGGCAAACGTCTATTGGTTTAAACTTTCCAGAAGAGAATATGCAAGAGACTGGATCTTAGACTTTATCTTAAAAAGAGTTAAGACTTCTTAGCTTATGTTGATTTTGAATCAAAATTCATAAAATATATATCTATAATCGACTTATCTTTTGACTTATCTATTACCAGAATTCTAGCCTTTCCTGATAAAAATTCAATGGTCTGACAATACTTTTCAACATGGTAACTACTAGCTTGAGATGGTTTCTGCTAATTTATTAGGTCATGCTTCATAGGTAGGTCACCTCCCACATTGAAACTATTTTTTTCCCTTCTTTTATGTCTTAAATTCATGACCCTTAGTTTACAGACTATGCATTTGAATGTGCTTGTTAATTTTAAAATACCAAGTTTTTCTAGATCTTCAGCTGAAATAGTAAGCAATATTGATAATTTAAGCATATTTATTCATAATCAAGAAAACAAAATTATTCTGGCCGAGAATTAAATGAAGCCTTTAAAAATTAACAATATTAAAACAAATTTAAAAATCAGTTCAAATTAATCATAATGTTCAACTAATATTATTTAGAGAATGGACACTAAATTTAGCGAAGGAATCACCATTTTGAATAATGACATATTTGATCAGTTGTACACTTGAGCTTAGCTAAAAGGCTGAGAAGCAATATAAATTCATTTTACATAATAAAATTCTTTGAGGAAGAAATCATACATTTAAGTATATTAAATAATTTATGTTTAGAAGTTTATTGGAAAATTTAAAATTATTATGTTAAATGTGAAAACATATAATGACAATAAAATATTTATTAAATTTCTAAAATTTGATTCTTAGAATTTGTAACCTCTGCTGTATATTCAGAAAGTTCAGGATATGAAGTATTCTATATAAGTGTCATTTAAAAATTGCTACCATATGGGTCATGGGATTAGCTCAGTTGTTCCAGTGCCTGCCTTGAAAGTGCAAGGTCCTCAGTTCAATCACTGGTAGCCACATACAATAAAGCCAGGCATGGTGACTCACGTCCAGCAGCAATCAGTACCACATACCACACTGACAGTCTAGTGGCTCAAGCCTGTAATCCCAGCACTGAGGAGGCAGAGACAGGAGAATTACTGAGTTGTAAGCTGAGTTCAGGACCAGCCTGAACTACAAAGCGAGACCCTGTCTCAAAAAATTGAAAAAAATATTATTACCATAATTAATAACTAGTTTAAGTGTAAACTTTCATTAAGCATTTCCTCTATTAGACTACGTGATAATAAAATTTTACTTTATATTATACCCTGAATATATTTCTTCTATGGATGACCCCAGTCTACTGTGATTTGAGAACTGTCAGCCTAATTTATGAATATTTTTCTAGTTTTATATTTAACTCTTATTTCTCAAGATCCTATTGTGATCCTGACAGCCTATTTAATAATTTTTCAGGAAAATTGCTGTCTGTTTATATCACTATGTTTTAAATTTATACAATAAAATTTGAGTAATGAAGATATAACACTTAAAATGTCTTTTTGATTGTTTATCTAGTACTCTCACAATAGATGTGTTGACAATACAAACATCTATTATTTTGCAAAATGATGGCTATCAATTTTTACTTTAAGTTTTTTGGAATAAAGATTAGTAGAAATGTGTTAGTCTTTTAAATGCAGCTTTGTTAGTTCTGATATCTATTCAGTTAAAGTTGTTAACAAGATGGGGGTGGAAGAATGCCTTGAATATTAAACTAGAAACAAAAAGGTACATTAAACAAAAATTACACAAAGAGTGTAATAAGTATTTTGAGCTTATAACTACATCTAATTATTTCAAAAATGGCAATCAGATAAAATGAAATTAAAAAATGCTCTCATGCTGATATCGCACTACAAACAGAACATAAGACATTTAACATTGCCAATCTTTGATATATTTGCCTAAAAATGAACTTAAAAAATATTGTGCTAAAAACACATGAAAACTCTAAAATGCTTAGTTACCTACTTTTAAATAAAAATTTCATCAAGTAATTGCCTGACACATTCATATTTCTGCAGTTTTATTCTTAAAAGTTCAGAATTACATCATGGTAGATGACATCTACTGCTAGAACCTATGGCCCTTTATTTAAAATAAAGCTAGTTTTTGGTGAACCTAAAAAAGTCTGCTTGAAAAGAGGATTTCAGGTACTGACATCTTGAGTAGCCTATGTATTATCTCTTACTTTTTCTCAGCAGTGAATCATTTATAATCCTTATCTATTGAGCTGTTACAAGGATTAGTATTTGTAACACATTTTAAATCCCTTACTAAGTATAAAAGTCACTGCACAAGCATTTTGCCCTATCCACTGTAAAGGATATGCATGAGCTCTTCATTATTAAATGAATGTTGTGGATAATTCAATTTAGTAACATTGTACAACTCACTGGTTAATATAAACTCACTTGTAATATATTTTTTGATGGAGAGTTGAACAGTGGGAAGAAAATAGAAAAAGTTGAAGCAGCTAGATTTTGAATAATAACATACAATGTGATCAGTCATCTGCAAAGGCATCGGAAAAGACAATTTCTTTGATAAGTTACATTAGAGTTGTCTCATTCTTGACTGGAATGTTTAGAACTATAACTACCATATGCAGCATCATCAGCCAGTGTTTAAGCTTAAATAAGAATTATTAACACACATCTCCAATCAAACCCAGGTCCATTCCTTAAAATTCTTGTTTTTGTATGTGGTAAGAACATTTGAAATATACTCTCTCCCGGTTCAATGGAACAGCTTTAATTTGTAACAAACCTTATGTTGCCTGGATAAAATGTAAGTATAACATGTATGAGAGATTAGTCATTGTAGAAAAGTTAGAAATTTGTATTTCGAATAGGGAAAATTATTTTACAAGCTTGCTATAAAAGTAAACTTTTAATGGCTCCATTACTTTGAAAGCCACACATAAGACTATGTATGTATATGTTTATTGTGTGTAAGTTTACCTACACATGTGTGCATGTGTGTATATAAATATATGATCACATTTAACCCACAGGCTAAGAATTTTTAACTTAAGATATTTAAAAGACATACTTAGTAGTGAAATTATTGTCATCCGAAGCAAATGAACTTTACCCAACTAGCTACGATATAATTTACTGAGTGTACAGTGGCCTGGCACAGGGACAAACACAGCATATTTTTTTTTCCCATAATTCACCATAGTCTACTTGATAGCATTAGTCAAGACAAAAAGACACATTGGGATGAATATTGGTCAGAGAAGAGTTTTGCATAGCAGGAATTAATACAGGTTAAATTGTTTGTATTCTGTTTAATCACAGTAAACACATACTGGCATATTGTGGTTAACGTTGTGCCATATGCTCAGATAATAGTGAACAGAAATGTGCTTTTCATAGTTCATTTAAAGATTAATTACCACCTTAGTGCAAGATATCTAATTGAAGGACATGATTTAATTCATTATCTCATTTATCCTTCTTGTGAGGAAACTGATTAGAGTTTATTCTCTGTCACACAGATTTTGTAGCTTTTTGTTGCAAGATATCTACTAATACAACTTAACCACTTATTTATTTATTTTTAATAAACTGAGTTTATTGGTACATGTTGGGAACACATTATGGTCACGTTTTGAATTTTGAATTTGCACCTGTACATGATATATCTTGATTTTTCTTTTTGCCTATTTCCTACCCTCCCTTCAACCTCCCAAATTCCATGCATGTATAAGCTTTATTTCTTTTTTCCTTCTGACTTATTTTTATATTTATTTATTTTCAACCTTTATTGAGTTTATTTAAGTGCACATTATGATCACATTCATCCCTGAGAATATGTACCTGATATATCTTGATTTTCATTTTTCCCATTCTTTTGCCCTTCCTACATTCCCCTACCCTCTATATACATAAGGTATATTTCTGGGGTTTTTTAAACTATCAAATTTTTTCTTTCTCTCTTTGCTTTCCTTTGCACTCACCTAATTCCCTTTCCCCTTTCAGTATTTTCTTCTTATTTCACAATACCTATTATATACTCAGGACCTCATTTACACCTTCAGTTTGTCAAACTAGAGAAGGGATATGGTATTTACACACCTGTATCCTATTTATTTTGCTTACGAGTATGGCCTCAAGGTGCATTCATTTAGCTATAACGTTTCTAATTTATAATTCTTTATGGTTGAGTAGTTCTCCATTTTATTTAAACAACTCACATTTTCTTTATCCAGGTTCCAAAAATAGATAAATAAAATAAAATAAAATAAAATGGTTACTTGGGCTGTTTCCAAGATTTAGCTTTCACAAACAGTGCTGCTATAAACATGAGTGCACATATATAATCATGGTAGGATGCTTTTCTTTTGTAAATATATTGAGCATGGAAATACCGAGGTCAAATGGGATCTCCAATCCTAGTTTTTTGAAGACTGAACAGACATGTTTTTTACGAAGAAGTAAAAGCAGCAAATAAACATATGAAGAAATGTTCAACTTCACTGGTCATCCAAGAGATACAGATGAAACACTGAGATTCTATCTCACTCCACAAGAATGGTTGCTATTATGTAATCAACCAACAACAAATGCTGGTGGGATTGCAGAGAGAAAAGAACCCTTCTCTACTGTTGGTGGGAGTGTAGATGCTGCAACCACTGTGGAGATTCCTTAACCTTTTATTTAAAAACTATACAGGAATGATTAAATCACTTTTTAATGGTATCATGTGATGAATTGATATGAAGTAAACAACTACTTTGTCAGCCATTATATGCGGTACTGAGCATTCATTACTTTCTACAGTAACATTATTGCAAAGTTTTAGTTGATATAATTAACTGTAACTCATTCTCTGATTTCTAATGTCATGAGTTAGTTCACATAATTTGAATGGGGTAAGAATGTAATAATGTGGTTTATAAAATCCATGGCTGAATTCCTTCATATAACATATCTGTGAGATTCATCTTTAATGTAGTATGCAGATATCACCCATTTGTGACCCCATAATATTTTCTTCCATAAACAAATATATCAGCATTTATTTATGAATTCTGTCTTGACTAAATTTCTGTGGTTCTCAGAAATATATTACAATATATTACAAATATTGACAATTTACATTCATGTATGTACTTGAGAAATTCATATATAAACTTCACTTGGGTAAAGAATGGAATCGCTGAGATATTGGTTCTGTTTATCTATCCATCTAACCATCTCCTACTTTTTTTTAACTGCAAAGCAACTTCTCAAATTCACTGAATTACACTGACCTATTATAAAGTCCCAAAGCAATATGTCCCAAAGCAATATTACCATTTCTTAGTTTTATAAATTAACTCTTTGTATTTTAATTATCAGTGGTGACAAAAAAACCTGGCTCTATATTTTACTGTTTCCCACTGGGTATACTTTTTACTAATTATCATAAACATATATGTGAAATGTATGAATATATATATATATATATATTTTCCAATTTTATAATAATTTTATAAATTAGATATAAATAATAGATATTATTAAATTAGCAACTACAGTCTACTCTGTACATGAATGCTGAATCTGGGAACATCATAGCTGAGTTCAGGGGTAAACTAGGTTTCAAAGATTCCTTAGAAAGGCTCATTAATCCCCTTTTGGAAACCCAACCTGTACAATTATATAAATCTTGGTCCCATGAATGAGCATGTAAGTCACTCAAGCCTGATATTGAGCCCATTAGCCCCTAACTGGCTGAAATCAGCCCTGATTTACCTAAATTTGCATTGCGTTTTGACCTTCATGATGAGCTTTGGCCTCCATTTTCATTATGGGTAAGATTATATTAAATTCAAGACCTCTCCTTCTGAATATAAGCAAGGAGAATACTCGTTGTTTGGAAAAAAAAAAAAAAAAACTACAGTAGTTAAAACTCTCAATCCTTCAAGTTCCTGGAAAGACATGACTGAAAGTAACCTGCTAATTGGGGGATTGAGTCATCTTCTATTGAGCTCCCTGCTTGGATCTTTCCTAACTGTATTCTGCTTGCACCAGGCAGATATGTTTTTGGCTGGACTTGCTCTCTGATTTCTGATAAACTATTTTACACGCTTTTCAATATACCTGCCAAGATTTCAGTCTCCCTCAATAAATCTCCCTGTTAAATTTGTTACTTGGAGACTTTGAGTTCCTTCACATGGCCCTGCCTTGCAAACCTTCCCAGGGAAAACCCAAGAACTTACATACCAGACAGAAGGCAGAGCCAATAATCCAGTAACAAAATCATCTGTGCTGAATGCATTCTGTGATTAGAATCCTTAAAGCCAGGGGTCTCAGTAAGCATGATTGTCAACTTAAGAAACTGCAATAGATGTGATTACATAATCTTTAACTCAATTTCTCATTTAATTTCCAATGGTTTTGTTTACTTAAATATGAGACGGAAATTTTTAGATTAACTCGATACCTTGCCACACATACATTCTTGTTCTTTTTAAAGAAAACCCAAGGCAAGTCAACTGTACAATAATTCTTGAGATTATTTAATTGCACATCAAAAACAGCATCACGATCTCTCTAAAATTGTTGCAGCATCATTATGAAACACATTTGTGAGTTGAAGGAACCGAATCTCTTTTAATGTATAATATTCTTAAATTTCAGCATCATGTTATTTCCAAATTATCAAATAACTTAATTGATCGTTGATAAAGACAGAGTGGATGTAAGATCAAAGATGCAGTGATTTCAATCCACATCGATTTTCTGTGAGCAAATCATTTCTGATCATCTGTGATGAAGAATTATGTTTAGCTCAGAGGTTGAAGAGGCTCTGACCTCTATTTTTTGGACTGCTTGACCATTCCCCACATCATAGCATCCTTGTACCAATTACTAGGTATCTTTCAATTAAAAATAATCTGTCTCTAGTTCTAAAATTCACACAGGAAAAGGAAACACAACCAGCTAGAAGAAAAAAAAAATGACAGCAATTAAAGCAGATTTTTTTTCATGGATATATTCAAAAGAAAGGTTAGTCACAGGTTTTCTGGGCCATTACAAGCAACTAGCCTATTCACTTGGGTTTGAAATCCCTATATATGAAAAACTTTTAAGTATTTTCACTGGCAACTGGTCACTTTGTGAAACTGTGACATTAAAGCAATAGAGTACATTAAAGAAAAAATTACCTTTGTGTAGTATATGATTTATTTATTAATTTTAACTATCAAGTTGATTTTTTTTTATCTGTCTGAAGTAGAGCACTGAATTATTGCAAATGGCCTAGAACTCCCATTGGGGGCCAGAACACTATGCTTGTGTTTATAGATCATTCCTTAGTTTTTGAATTGGCTATTTTGTTTCTAAATATGTTTTACCTGATTTTTCTAAGACAGAAAATGTGCTAGGAAGATTACAACAATAGTTATGATGTCATATCACTTTCTAAATACCCAACAAATAAAACAATTTGTAAATATGATTTTCAAAATTTTATTTTATCTGCATTTCTTCAGAACAGAAGCCTAAGCATTACAGTGCCTATTTATTACTTCAGAAATGTTAGTAGACAACATGTGCTGAGAGACAGGTTTTGAATTTCAAAGTTACTTTTGGAAGGGAAAGCAAAAACAGGATCAGTAGTAATTTTTTGGAAAGATTTGTTTGTACTGTCAACTACCATCCCCTACCATCAACTATGTCAACCACACAGAAACATAATATACAGAACAATAATGTGTTTGCTATGAAACAAGAACAGCTTACAGGAACTATCATAAATAAATATACAGTCTAAGTTACTTTCCCCTGAACTCGCCTTTCATAACTTTCAAGTATGAAAATTCTATTTCACTGAAAATACTTAAAAGTTTTTCATATTTAGTCATTTCAAACTTAAGTCATATCATACCTAAAGTCTTTTCTTATCTAGAACTAAGATTCTGAGTTAGACACATTAGCTTTTATTATACAGAGATAAAAATGAATAACTTAAGAGATAAGACCTGTGATGTCAACAACTGGCATATGATATTATTTTCATGTGACCAAGGTAGGAGTCAAGCCAAGTAAAGAAAGAAAGAAGCCAAAGATATTTTGGTGACTACTAGGGATTATTTCAAAAGTAAAAGGAATTTTAAAGAGGCCAAGAGCTTATGGAAATCTGATGGTAAGGAGGTCAAACATCTCATTTTTCAGGGCATGGGTTGCAACTCCTAAGCACAGAGATAGTATCTGATGTTTCTTTCTCCTAAGAGCTCCTCATCTGCTGACCAGCATACTGGGGATTCAGTTTCAACATACAAGTTGGAGAACAAATAGCATCTCCTTCTAGAGACACAAATTGACATCCTTATTCATGCAAATATGCCTTTGTGCTGTTCTAAGGGCACCACACTCAACTCATCAGGAACCACTTTAAGGTAAAAGTCTCATCAAAATGTCAATGTGAAAAATCATAAAGCTGAGTATGGCTTAAACTGAAAACTATCAGCTCAACAAAAAAAGCATGTTTACCTCTGCCACTACAAAGTGATAATAACACAAAGCCAGCAAATGGCACATGGCAGTTCAGTCTCTAGCACACAAAGACCCAAGTGGATGCACTCTAGATCTCTGCAGCTCTTCCTTTCAGTAGCCTTTCAATTTTCTCACATTGTCCTGGCACTCGTTTTCTGTTTTCACCTCAAAGTCCAATTTCTGTTTCTCTACCACAGTGAGACCATTGAGCTGTTGGGTTTTCCTTCCTAGAGATGTAGCCTGAAAACCGACTCTAGGAAGAAAAGAGATGTTACCTTCTGTGTTAGCTTGTCTTCTGTCATGAGAGGAATATCTGAGACAATGCATTTATGAAAAGGGAAAATTTGGCATAGAATTGTAGAAGTTTCGCCTCACAACTGACCAGCTACATTGCACTGGACCTTTGACAACACATCGTGGCTGGAACTAGTGGCAGAGTAAACCTAAGGCCAATGAAAAATGCCCGACTCCTTTCTCCCCTGCCTGCAGCACGGAGGGTACCGCATAGCCAGCAGCTGTGTGCCTCTTTCCAGCTCTACCTTTGTTTCTTCTTGTTCCTCAATGGATGGGGCAGTTCTTGTCAGTGATCTTCCTTGGCTACCAAAGCACCACTCTACACTCCAACTGTAATGCAGTGCAATGCACTGCCTATCCAAACACCTGCCACGTGGAACATACTGGTGCCTTTTTTAGGAAGAAAGAGGGTAACCTGGAGTAGCTAGTATCAGGAAGGGAGGGTTCTGAACCCATGAATGCTGCATCCCCAACGCTCATAGCAAACTTCCAGCCTACCCTTCACTGAAAGGAGCCTGCAAGATGCGATAAACACTGCTCTCCAACTTTTGGGTTTAATCTCAGAGGGCTCCCTCCTATGCACTGACATTCCTGGGTACAGCACAGCCCCTGTCAAAATGTTCCTGTAAACCTGCTGCTGCTTTATGTCTCAGAGAGTGTAAGCTCCAAAAGTCTGTAAATCTATTACGGAGTTTTATCCTAAGTAGCATGGACAGCATGGTTGTTTCCAAAGAGCAATAATCATTCAGAGATGTTAGCACCCAATAACTCTGAAGATCAGTGGCCAACAAAAACCAGCAGAGCCCGGCACCAGGTGGTTGAACTTTGGCGTCTGACATGAGCCAGCATCAGATGGTGACATCCAGGGGTAACAGTAACAAGCTGCTGTCTATGTCAGGTGCTGGTATCCAACATCATCTTGTCACCATTGTTGACATCGTGACTGCTAGCAGTACTGCACATTGCAGATACTCGATTTTAATCTGAGTGGAGCAAGAGAGCACAAAGATATTTTGCTTTCAGAACTATGTAAGCTATAGCACTGTGGCACCTGCATTCACATAACACACTGATTTGTAGTTTCTTTTTCTTTTGTTCTGTCTTTGTCTACTTATGATATCAACATTATCCTAAACTCCTCAAATCATGTGAGTTAGTGCCTCCTGTGTGACTGAAAAGCATGTGTTTACGATGGATATGTATCTTAGGTAAAAGGTTTCACAGAATGAGTGAAAACTTGCTGTGATTGTAAGTTTCATTTGTGAAAGTTTAATTAAAATATACTTAATTGTTCATGGATCTATTTTCTGTTTTTTGGTGTTGTTGTTGTTGTTAATTTCCTAATAAATATCTTTAAATGATTTTACCCATTCTATTAATGCTTAGCATTTTTTAATATAATTTTTAAATCACATTTCCATTTATCCTTGTGCTGTCTACTAATATCTTTTGATAGCTAACACTTATGGACTTTTAAATTTGTCCTGATTATGTAGAATTTATTAACTTTATCTTTTGAAGAATCTGATTTAGACATAATTGATGTCCTTTAAAATAATTTATTTTCACTTTTATTCTTGTCTTTATTATTCCAACTACTTGACATACTTTGGTTTTAATTAGTTCTCTTATTTCTAGTTTCTAAATTAAAGTATATTTCTACACAACTTTAAAGTTATTGTGTACATTTTTCTAATCCCGGCTTTAAGTGCAGTCTGCAAATTCTGATGTTTTCTTTTCAGCAGTATTCTGCTTAAAACATTTAAGAATTATCTTTACAATTTTCTATCCAATCCTCGGTAATTTTAAGCACTCTTTTCCATATAAAGTGCGTATATAAAGATTTTAAAAAATATTTATTATTTTTGTTGTAGGCAGAACACATGCATATATTAATTTTATGTATAATTACAACCTTTTTAAAATTAATAGACATATTTTGTTCCAGGCTAACGCTGAATTTTAGTTTATAATTCTTAGGACTTAGAGGAAATGATAATTTTTTTTGTTTAGTATGATGCTCTATAAATTTCAAAAATCTCATGTTGAGTGATAATGTGGTTCAGTTCCTACGTTCTTATTTCCTCCAACTTGTAACCTGCTGGGAGAAGGATTTCTAAACATACATGTATGTATATTTGTGAGATTATTTCTCTTTCTAGTACCTTCCAACTTTGCTTAAATTAATAGAGTAAACTAAGAAATTTTATATTTTTTCAGGGAAATGATCTCTAGCATTATAAATCCTTTGGTTCCTAGCAAGTTCCTCTGGCTCTCCCTGTCTGATATTAGCAGCAACTTTCTTAAGCTCCACTGTTGCACAGTTTGCTTATCTCTGTTCTTATTTTCAGTCTCCCTGTTCTCATATACATAATCATTGATTTCTGCATGATACAAGAGCATGTCTTAAATTTTTATCCAGCTTAAACTTATTTTCCTTTTAATTGAAGATCATGAACCTATTAGAGTTAATAAAATTAGCTGTTGGTTATGTTTACTACCTGAAACTGATGGTTTTCTTTATGATTTTGCATACATTACTCCTTTGTTTTTATTTACGTGAACTGCTTTTACAATCTCATTTTATGTTTGTAATTGGCTTATTAGCTATTATTGTTTTGTAGTTTACTTCTGCATGTCATAAACAACATAAAGGCTTGTATAAATTTTACAAATTTGTTTTTCCATTAAATAGCTAATTACTTTAAGAAAATCAAAGATTAAAAATTATGTTTTTATTTAAATATTTACCTTTTTTGATATTTTGCTAAGTTGCCAGTATATATAGACTTAATATTCAAACAATTTTCAGAGGTTCATTTATATAACAATAAATAATGAACATGTATATGTATGGATGACAATGTATATAAATGCTTTCCATCTATCAAACCTTTAAAAACTTATAAATTCATGGTCTGCACTAAACCTAATTCAAATAATATTTATCAGGCTAAAGTGGTATTAAGCTTTGAATACAGATTTGATTAACCATCTCTGATAAAGCATACCTTTATAATTATTTCTAATTTTGAAGGCCTTGGGCATTCCTCAACTGAAATCATTTCAACCAATCCATTAATAATTTTTAAAATTTTCAAGTTCATTTGGATGATGTACTATAGTCTTAAATCATAAATATCATGGTCTGTGAGGAATTCAGAATGTGATAGTTTTCTGCAATTCTATCATACGTCTTAAAAGAGTTCATACTCAGAGAGCCCTAAAATAGTTTTTTAAGTTAAAGAGATGACCACAAAACAATTTCATTTAAGGCTGTTTAAGACACCTTACAAGTGAACTAAACTTAAATGGGTATAAATTTTTTTTTTTTTTTTTTTTTTTTTTTGAGACAGGGTCTCGCTTCGTAGTTCAGGCTGGCCCTGAGCTCAGCCTCAAACTCATCACAGTAATCCTCCTGCCTCTGCCTCCCGAGTGCTGGGATTACAGGCGTGAGCCACCACGCCCGGCACTGTGGTGTGTGGTACTGGTTGCTGCTGGGCGTGAGTCTGCACACCCAATATAGGTATGTGGTTACCAGGGATCGAACCCGGGTCCTTGCGCTTGCAAGACAGGCACCGGAACCACTGAGCTAAATCCCTGGCCCCAAATTTTTATTTCTTTTTTTTTTTAGGAGGTATAAATTTTTTTAATTTACATATTCTTCATAATATGTGCCAAAAGGTTTAGTTTCAATTGATATGAATAACTTACACAGTTCATACATATATATGTCTAAATTTTATTTATACAAAGCTCATCTATGAATAAATTGCAATTGCATTTATTTTACTTATCAATTTTATTACTTTTTGTTCATTTCTTTGTCATATTTGTTTTATAATTGTATTAATATTACTGTATCATAACTACCATAATAATTATAATATGACCAGTTTTGTGGGTGATTAAAATATTTCACGAAAGAAGAAAAAACTGAAGTCACAGATTAAGACAGCTTAGTCAGAAATTCAGATAGTAAAATCAATGAGGAATTAATTCCATATATCTAAAACTTGGATACTCTCTTTAAAAATGTATGTATCTTAGATATTTTTGTAATATACAATTAGATACAGACCACTGAATAAGACATTGTTCAATAGTATAAAATGTTATCTTACTTTTGGTGTAGTTTTACTAAAGCAAAGCTGACCACATATTTCATTTATAGGTATAGTAAAATTGTTTACACCAAATATACCAAGATATCCTTAAAATAACAATATTTTGGTATTCACAGTGTTTCTCATTTTGCTTGTAATGATTTTTTCCCATTTTATTTGCTAAATCCTTATCTAATCATAAATTTTCAGATGGAATTCTGAAATTAAAAATGCAATTAAAAAACAGTACCATAATAAAACAGACCTATATTAAACAGTATTTCTTATTAGGGTATTCCTTACTTACATTCTAGCTTTTTCAACTGAGATTTGCTTAGCATGCCTTCTCAAACAACTATAGAAAAACATTCTCACTAAAGGTTTTTATCTTCACGTATTTATTTATTTATTTTTAAGACCAGGTCTCACTTTGTAGTTCAGGCTGGCTCTGAGTTCACTACGTGGACCAAGCAAGCCTTGAGCTCACAACAGTCCTCCTGCCTCTGCTTCCCAAGTGCTGAACCACCATGCCTGGCACTGTGGTATATGGTACTGATTGCTGCTGGGCATGAGTCACCACGTCTGGTATTGTTGTATGAGGTTACCGGTGATTGAACCTCAGCCCTTGCACTTGCAAGACTAGCACCAGAATGACTGAGTTTAATCTCTGGCCCCAACACCTTTAATTTACAAATGCTGGTTTCTGAATCAACAAATTTTGAAAAATACTCTAGAAATGAGGGATTTGGAAGGGATTCCTAAACAATACAGCAATGTATCTGGTTAAGAGTACCTTAAAAAGAAAATGTGTTGGTGAAGAACCATTAAAATCAAACTTTACAGCCAGTCTAAATTTTTTAAAATTAGCTAAATCATGACATAGAGAAAAACTGTTGCAATACGCAAAATATGTTTTAAAATAGGTGAAATATTGTAAAACGCATAATGAAGTTGAAATGAATGATTAAAATCCTTCAGAGAGCATAAATGTAGAAAGAAAAAAAAGTTGTACTTACATAGTGTAAAAAACTTGTTCTGAATGAAATCACTGCATTCACTTTTTCTTTAGTGTCCTAGAGTTCGATTCAAAGAGCTGTGTAAAGCATTAGTCAAGATTCTCCCAAAGACTAGAGTGAGATTCGTTGTGAAAATTAGCTCAAGCAATTATGAAGACTGACAAGTCCTCATGATAGGCATTCTATAAGCTGAAAACATTGGGATGCAGGCAGGATGGCTTAGTCCAAGTCTGAAAGCAGAAAAATAGAAATGAAGCTACAGTTAGGAACTCACAGTCTAAGTCTGCTCACTCAGGAGAAGGGAATACAAATGGTGTGAATTCTGGAGTCTAAAGCCCACAGAGGCTGACTTCTGAAGGTGAAGAGCACATGAAGAGAATTGTTAAGGGTCACTTGAGTGTCGGGAGCTGCACCTCAGGAGTTTAACTGTCCCCCTTTAAGATGACCGCTTCCAGTGCTGCACTGAGTAATCAGGAGATCTCTGCACTACTAAAGAAGCTATCAAGGTCAGTGATAAAGATCTGCAGTGCACTCTGTGGTTGCTGCCCTGACTGATTTTAATTAAACACAGAGATGATTTGGGCCTTGAGAAAGTGAGCTAAACGACATGTGTGCCTGAAAAATGCTCAATGACTAAGAAAATAGTCGAAAAGGAATGCCGTGTTGGCAAAACAGATTCTCTGTGCCATAATTTGTGAGATAACCTAGAAATAAATAAGTAACATGACACAATGTTCTGTCATTCTGGTAACTTGGTGACTATGTTAAAACAAATGACGCATAGCTCATAGTTGGGTTAAAATTTCAAGGAAACACTAACCAAGATAAGGTATAGATAGAATTTTGAGGGAACTGAGAAAATGCTTAAGATTATTGTGCTTGCTCATATCCTGTGATTATTGTTAACCTTTCCACATGGTTTTGATGTAATCCTTTAACAGACCTTGTTTACAGTGTATAAAAGCAGCCTGAGGAATAAATACGGTGTTCACTTGGCATTGGCCAATGAGTCCTTCCAAAGGCCCGCTTTTCTATTGTCTTTATCTCTTTCTACATCCTAACCCCTCTAGCTCGAGGCCCCCCCCCCCACCCCGTTGATCTGCCAGGCAGGCCCGGGCACTTGAGGACTCGTGACTGCTGCATGATCCATCCCAGAAATATAGGGACTTAAGCCAAAGGTAGCTTGTGGGGCTATGTGGGTCTTGATGTCCTCTATGTTCCTTTCTACTGATTGTGATGCGCTGCCCTACGTATTCTAACTTGTCCTCCTGTTCTGTGGGGGTTTAAAAATGTTTTTTGCATTCTGTTAAAGATGTTTACTTGTACTTAGGTAACCTTCCCTCATCTTTTCCCGAGGCCAGCACTTCCATATGTACACTAGATAAGCCTGTGCAATCCTAATAAAGTTTGCTATCAGCCACCAGTTTAGTTCTGTCAGTTACTTAACTGACAGCTACCAGCCACCAGCTGGTAGGTTAATCATGGCTGTCCAGCCATCAACTGACAGTGAGCTATCAGCCATCAGCTGATAGAACCATTGTCTTCCATGATTGTGCTCCTGGTCTCCTCTACTGAGGGAAGAACTCAACAGAATGTTGTTCTGTTTCAGAAGAAAGAGATAAAATTCTTTTTTTTTCTCTCTTCTTTTTTTTTTAATTTGGGCCTTTATATGGGTGGAGAGTGCTCACTCACACTGTATGTGGGTCTTCTTTACCTAGTTCATTGACTCGCATGTTGATCTGCTTTGGAGACACATGCATAGCTTTATCAGCTCAACAGGAAGTCCCTTATCTTGTCAGATTAATCCTGTAACATTAATCATCATTGGTAACACTTACAGGGAATAGTGACTTTTACTCACAATCTGCTCAGTCAAAAACTAGGATTAAAAGAAAAAAGAGACCTGCTCACAAAAGAATATAATTGCATTCTAACAAAAATCTCTCCCTTGAACTTTTGAAATTTGAATGCGTCAAAATTGAGACTCAACTGCATTTTTTCATTGGATTATGTACAAGCAGTGAGAGAAAGCTACTACTCACAAATCTAAAACTGTCAGACGAAAGAACTGCTGAATATCCATCTGCAGAGGAAAGAAGTTGAGTTCCTATTCTATGCTGTTATCTCTTATTGTGTTATAGATATTAGAAAAACACAGAACATCTGTGTTCACTATGATATGTTCACTACGATATGTTTAATGTTGAAAAAGAATAACTCTTTCTTCATGTATCCATGAAATATCTACACATTAAACTGATTTACTAAATACCTTAACTACATGAAGAACAGAAAATATAAAAGATGTTAATCATCACGAAATTGTTGACAAAACAGTGAGTTCTTCCTGTCATAAATACCATAATATACCTCTGTAAATCAGGTGAGCTAATAGGAAAGTTCCACTCATAGTTTTTTAGAGACAATAAGAGAAACAGCTCAAACTCAATAAATCAAACTGAAAAAATAATTTATTTCAGCTAAGTTGTATTATTTAAGTGAATTTGATGGAAACTACAGAATATTTTAAGAAGTATCTAAATGATTCATAAATAATATTCATAAATAAAATGTGACTACATGTTGTAGAGCCTAATGTGTCAAGCAAGTCCCCATAGTAAAGAACAAAGCATCTTAAAGAGATAGAAGGCAACATTACTTTCTAATAAGAAAAGCACTAATGGAAAATATGGTCTTGAGTTTTGTTGGATAGAGTTTAGCTATGTAGTGTTATAAGAGTTTACTTTTTTGCTTAGAAACAAAAATTACTATACATATTATAAACACCCTTCATTTTGTGGTATATATGATTTACCAAGCAAGACATTAAAAGCATGAAACATCCTATCTTAGACTGTAGAGGCATATTAGTAGGTATTTTCTGATTCTAAATATAAAATCATTTTTACACGTTATTTCACAGAGCAATGAAAAGCATTTACAGAAAATTTGTCTTATATACAGGAAAATATGTGCTCTTAGTATAAAAATATGCAAAGTGGAATATAAATCAAAACATGAATACAGTGACACATTTTGTTTTGTTTTTTTGAGACAGGGTCTCGCTTTTGTGGTTCAGGCTTGCCCTGAGCTCAGCCTCAAATTCACATCACAGCAATCCTCCTGCCTCTGCCTCCCAAGTGCTGGGATTACAGGCGTGAGCCACCACACCCGGCACGGTGGTATGTGGTACTGGTTGCTGCTGGGCGTGAGTCTCCATGCCCAGTATGGTATGTGGTTACCGGGGATCAACCCTGGGTCCTTTCGCTTGCAAGACAGGTGCCAGAACCACTGAGCTAACTCCTCAGCCCGTGACATAGTTTTTTACATCAAAGCATTTATATAGTGCAAAATTACTTGCATAATTTTGTCTTCCTATTATCATATACAAAATTTTTATTATTCTAACATGTAAACTATTTTAAACTTCTTGCTTATGAAAATATACTGAGTATTACAATATGATCCCATCCAGTTCTCAATGATTCCTTCACCCCAAGGAACATGAACACCATTCACATCATTACAAACCAAATAAAATATGCCTGGAATACTTATAATAAATGTCATTCATAATACCTGTTGCTGCAATGTATCTGAGATATGAAAAATGAAGACAGAAAAGGTTAGCAGGATATGGTAAGAAATGTGTCTTCTTTGTGTACATTTTGTATAATATGACACTACATAAATTCTGGGTAAGGAAATTAACATTTTTAGTTGCTCCAAGATGGCAGAATTGAAGCAGCCCCCTGGTGAGAAGGTTTAGGCCAAAAAAGATGAGACTATAGTTCATGGAAGAAAATAAGGAAAAATTCTGAGAACTAACAAAGAAGTGCCGAGAAACCTAAACACCCAAAGGTATCAGGAAGCAAAAAGAGTAAAGTGCTACATGGGTATTAGAGACAATAAAAGAAATAACTCAAACTCAACAAATCATGCTGAAAAAAAATTCAGTTGATTTGTATTATTTAAGTGACTTTCAGTGATGGAATTTATAGAATTATTTTTAAAGAGGCATCTAAATAATTCATAAATAGTAGTTATAAATAAATAAAATAAATAAATAAAACATATTGTGGAGCCTAATGTGTCAAGCAACTCTCATAGTAAAGAGCAAACCATCTTAGAGAGATAGAAGGCAACATAACTTTCTACTAAGAAAAGCACTGATGAGAAATATGGTCTTGAGTTTCGTTGAGCTGCCCAGCATGAGGATTCGACCTGGACTGCATAAAGATAAGGCATATTGCTGAAAAGCAGAATAAACTCTGATGTTACACAAACCAATAGTTCATACTAACATTCAATCTAGTTTTGAGATTTAACCTGTGAATAACTTCTCTGTCTGTACAGAATTTCTATAGATGGCCCAGCAATCTGTTGGAGGGGTGTGGCCAAGAACTATTTTGAGGGGGCGGAGGTTTCTATTTTAGGATGCAACTGCTCTGAAGAAAAAACAAAATAAAACAACTACGCAGGACAGCTACAAATTGGGGAACCTGTGGACATCAAATAACACTAATTGGGTGGTGGAAATTTGCACCTGACAGTAGTGGCTGGGGTAACATCTGACCTCTGTCTGCCTGGAGGAGTGAGCAGAGCAGATCTAGCTATGACGGACTGAACATGTCTGACTGTCTAGCTATGAGCTTCCAGTTCTGGTCACGTGAGATAGTATGAGGAGGCTAGGGAAGAAAGAACTAAACTGAGAGTGACCAAACATTTGTTTCTACCCCCTCCAAAACAGAATGCCAAGAACAGACTGCTAACCTCACACTTCCTAGGTAAAGTCAAGGCTGCAACAGTTGCCAACCTCAGGTCACAGACTGAAGTTCTCAAATACACAAGAGTGAGTTCTATCCAGATGGCACTGCCCATGTGACACTGAGGACCCACAAGTGAGAAGACTCAATAAGGCCTAGACATCTGCCATGCCCCCAGGGAAAAAGACTTCGGACTGCACACACCACACACCAAGTGTGTGCCACCATCCTGGAGGGACCGTGTGACACTGAAACACTACAGATGGAAGCATGCTGAGGCTTAGTTATGGGCAATGATTCCAGGTTGATAGACTGGGGTCCACGGACTCAAACTTGCATTGACCCTCCTCATACAGCACTGAAAAGGCCAGTAAGAAGCCTCCCTGTGGCCCACAAATCTCTACACCTCCAGGTGCACAGACAGAAGTCTCTGAAATGAGTGAATATATGCATAGGAAGAAGGGTTCTAATCTGAACAATTCAGGAAGAATTTCATACTCCTCTTGGTACATTTTGATTGTGTTTCACTCATCTACTTTATCACTTTTTACTTTTTCAGCTTTCATTACTTTCTTAATATATCTGTATCTGTTATATTTTAATAGGATTTCCCTCTTTTTTTCCACTCTCATTTTGCCTGTTTGTGATACACGTTACAGTTGCTATTGGTGCTTGTTTCTTTCCTTCAGAGTGGAGATGATGTTCCACTGCTGAACATCAAGTGCAGTAGGTGGGTGTGTTGCTACTGAGCTTTCCCCAAGTCCATCTCAGGGTACTCGCACCTTATTCTAACAATGACACAGTCCTACTGAAACTTTGGTGGGTGCTTTAACTTACACAACATATAAAAAACCCTCAGCTGGTGATATAGTTCTAACAAGTATGGCTTGGAAGAGTCTGCTTTAACAACTGAAATAATACCTGTGTCACTTCTTTCTGCTTTTGTTAGAATTAGCCCTCAACTACCAACAGAAGAGAAAACAAAATTTTTGTAGAAACTGTAGCTACAAATATCTTCAGCATAGTTCTATCCAGTGTCCTGGCAGATGACAATCTGCTGGCAAACCAAGGAGTGGGCCGAGAGACGGAACACCATATACTCTGACATCTACAACACAGCCTGAGCCATCACACAGAATCCTTTCTTTTCGCAAAACTGACAGAAAATATGGACTGCTGCACAGCGTTCATTCTGTCAAAAGCAAACAAGCAGTCAAAGCTACAAGGAAACTACTCAACCAAGTTCAGTTAACATTAGCTTAGTATTTCTCAGTTCATCAGAAAGTGATTCTCTAAGAAATTAGTAGAGACGTGGAATTTTCAATATAGAAATACATATGTATATATGGGAGAGCAAATGAAAGATGTCTCCGAAGTTCATTATTTAGCAACTGACTCCATATAATCTGACTTGAATAAAATGCTGAACAAAATATTTATTTCAGTTGATTTATATTAAGTGACTTTCAGCGATGGAAATTATATAATAATTCATAAACAATATTCAAAGATAAAATGTGAATACATGTTTTAGAGCCTAATGTGTCAAGCAACTCTCCATAGTAAAGAGCAACATAACTTTCTACTAGGAAAAGCACTGATGAAAAAAATATAATATCTGAAAGATACAGGCTTTTTTTAAAAAGCCTGTTAAAACTATTAATGAATTTAGACCACATACGACTAAGCAACTGAAAGAACGAAGGCAGCTGGTACAGGACACACGGGAAACCTTGTCCCGCGGCGCAGCGCTTCTCTGGACTGCCGCAAGCCGGAACAGTCGCGGCAAAGAGTGCGTGGGGCGGGGCGTGCGAGGCGCGAGGGGCGGCTGGGGGAGGGGCGGCGGGCCTCGAGGGTTCTGTTTCCAGCGACGAAGCTCCCACGTTCCAAGAACGTGGTGGTGGTCGGCGGACGGCTGGACGCCCCTTGAGGAGTCTCAGGAGCCGAGAGCGCTCCCGACAGGAGGACCCCGGGCGCGCACCGCCCCTGGGAGGCTACTTTAAACTTTTCCCAGCTCGCGTGCTCCGACGGCTGGGGGCGGGGCGCCGCCCTGACGCTGCGTCCCGCACAGAGACCCCGCCCCTCCACGGCCCTTCCACAAGGCTCCGCCCAGGGCGGCCTCTAGACGGCTGCGTCGACGTCGGCGTCCAGCAAGCCGTGCGGAGGAAGTCGAGGAGCGACCGCGCCTCTGAGGTGCCTGCAGGTGGCAGCAGGCATTTGGGTGAGCTGTGGTGGTGAGAGGACCATGGATGTCTTCCAGACCGTCTCCTGCAAACCAGACGCGGACGGCAAGATGTGTGAGCAGGCGCGGGGCCAGGCTTGCGGCGGGGACTCAAAGAAGCGGCCCCGGCAGGACTCTGAGGAGCAGGAGCCGCAGGCCCCAGTGCCCCCGGAGACTCCACACTACCAGTACTACAACTCGCACTCGGGACCCGAGATCTCGCAGATTATCGTCGATCCCACGACGGAGAAATCCTACTACCCAGGCCAGGTGCTTGGAAGGGGTGGCTTTGCAAAATGTTATGAAGTGACAGATTTGACAAACAACAAAGTCTACGCTGCAAAAATCATTCCTCATAGCAGAGTAGCGAAGCCTCATGAAAGAGAAAAGATTGATAAAGAAATAGAAATTCACAGAACTCTTCATCATAAACATGTAGTGCAGTTTTACCACTACTTTGAGGACACAGCAAACATTTACATTCTCTTGGAATACTGCAGTAGAAGGTCAATGGCTCATATTTTAAAAGCAAGAAGGATGTTGACAGAGCCAGAAGTTCGATACTACCTCAGGCAGATTGTGTCTGGACTGAAATACCTTCATGAACAAGAAATCTTGCACAGAGATCTCAAATTAGGGAACTTTTTTATTACCGAAGCCATGGAACTAAAACTTGGAGACTTTGGTTTGGCAACCAGGCTGGAACCTTTGGAACACAGAACAAAAACAATATGTGGCACCCCAAATTATCTCTCTCCTGAAGTCCTCAACAATCAAGGACATGGCTGTGAATCGGACATTTGGGCCTTAGGCTGTGTTGTGTATACATTGCTGCTAGGAAGGCCTCCATTTGAAACTACAAATCTGAAAGAAACTTACAAGTGCATACGAGAAGCAAGGTATGCAGTGCCATCTTCATTGCTGGCTCCTGCTAAGGACTTAATAGTTAGCATGTTGTCCAGAAACCCAGAGGATCGTCCCAGTTTGGATGACATCATTTGCCATGACTTTTTTTTGCAAGGCTTCACTCCAGATAGTCTTCCTACTAGTTGTTGTCACTCTGCTCCGGATTTTGACTTGGAAGCCAACCTAACAGAGAATAATAAAAGCTGAAAGACAGAAATGCCACACCATTTCTATTGGAAAACTAATTACAATAACATCAGACTTATTAGAAATTGTAAAGCCCAGGTCTAAAAATTTTAAAAAGGTAGGTAGATACAGCAAACAAATTCCTGATAAGGCTCAAATAGTAACTAAGGAAATAACTGCAAATTTATATAAATAAATTGCATCAGATTAGAACAAATCTGTATAGCAAAGAAAGTAGTTAAATGAGTGAAGAGAACACAGGCACGACAGAAATCAGTATGGACATTCCAAGAAGAAGCCTAAAAGTACAACTATTTGTTTTAGCTCTTGTGTTTCTTCACATATACCTATAAGAAATATACTGAACATACTATGAAGATAAGTGAATAACATTATTCATTTTGTGGTTAAATTCACAAAAACCTAGAAATGGTCTGGTGCCTGTCAAATGATAAATAGATAAAGAAAATGAGAAGTACATGCACACTGTGGAATATTGTTCAGTCATAAAGAAGCACGCAACATGCCATTTGGAGATAAGTGGATGAAATACATTTCATCTTATTAAGTAAAAGAAGCCAGACTCGGGAAGCAATTATCACATTTTCTTTCATATGTGGAAACTGGAAAATAACAGCAAACATGACCTTAATAGTAGACAGGAGGCTAGCAGCAAAGGAGATGGGGAGAATGGTGAGGGTTAGAGGGAGGCTGGCAATGAGCAAATTATGTTCAGTGCATTTACAAGTATGGCAAAATGAAACCCATTATGTGATACTTTATACAACTAATATGCACTACTAAATATTTTTTAAATGGTAAAACTTTAGAAAAGATTATACATATACTTCTATTAGGAATATCAATTTTGATTAGATTGCCTGATAGTATTTTGTTACTTCTTAATTTTGAATTCTGAAATAATTTACATGAAAAGTATATGCCATCAGTGAAATTTAGAGATGTTGATGTTTCCATGTTCACATCATATGCAATTTAAAGAAAAGAAGTGTAGTTTTTACTTCATTTATGAGAATAATCACCAATTTAAGTTTACTGAATTCTTATAAAAATAGACACAAGTGTTTTTTTTTTTTACAATTTCTGAATTGTACAGAAATATTGTTATCATTAAGCCTACTTTTGATTTCTTATTAAAATTTTGTTTTCAAGTTTATTTAAGTTAAATGTTATTCTTTTTAGTAGTTTTGAATATTTTATGTTTAAATAAATTTTTACTGTGTAAAATTTGTTCGCATGGCATATTTGTATCTATTTATTGTATATGAAAGTACTATAGAATCATTACTGGGAATTTTATTTCTGATTTTTAATTAAGTTCTAGATTAGAAAAGAAAATTCCATAGGGCTTCAGTAATTTTTCAATAACTGAAAAACTGCATATGTGCTGATGTTTTAAAATGAAAAGGAAAGGACACTACCTCTAAGAAAGCAAGGAGGAGATTGAAGTTTTGTATCATTCACTTGAAAGGTTCTATTATTATGGCTTCAGGTTCATTATTGGCATAGTGACCATTGTCTTGATGTAAGGTTTTATTATTATGCAAAGGAAGTATCTTAGAACTCACTAAAATTGAGATTGAGGTAAGAATTGATGATTTCAAGAAATATTTAAAAAATCTCTTTGATTAGGGAAATGTGTATTTCAAAAGATCAAAACTATCTTCACATTGTTAATAATGTATGATAATATATTTCTGACAGCTATCAGCTCAGATTTCAGAAATTCACCAAATTTCATGAAAGAGCATGTGCTACATACATGTACCACCCACAATGAGTGTAATCACTGTGTACTGGAAACATGTACTGTTGTTGGTGTCAAGGTTGTTGTGGAAATGGGTTTAGGCTCTAGGCTGCATAAGGCCATGCACTCACCATGCAGACTCCAGAAAGGGTTTCAAGGAACACTTCCACTTTTATTAGGCAATGCATACACTTATAAGGCAAACGGCAGAGGAGTAACCAAATGGGTCAGTTGCATTTTGATTGAAGCATGCAGAAAGGCTGACGGTTGTATGGGCTGGCAATGGATTGGTTGCTTGGTTTTGGCTGAGGGAAGAGTCAGGACCAGGCGGGCAGGGATGAACTGCAGATGGCTTTAAGCCATTTTGTACACATGGAGGTGGTTGAGCTCACCCCTCTATTATTCTCCATGTGTGCTAGGAGACATACAGCCTACTTGACCCAGCCAAGCCTGAATTTCACCTTCAATATATTATAGAAGTTTTTAATATAAAAAATATAATCTCCAAATAGATTTTGAATTACTAAATAAAAATATTGAAGGATAAATGAATTTAAGTTATTATTATGATGCCCAAGGCACTTAAATTGAATAAAGTGGAGATAAATATAAAAGGCCACAAACTGGAAAAATAAATTATAACATATAGATTGTAATAATAATTTTAGTAAGAATAACTAAGAAGCATGGGAGACGGCAAGAGGACTCAGGCAGACCTCTCATGGCAAACTCCAGTTCCCCCTGAGTCCCACAGCATAAGGATTAACAGCCAAAAGAATAAAGTTGGAACCCTGAGAAAAAGGGTGAGTCTGGGCTTGGCTCTTGCTACTCTGAGCAGCTGCAGCCAAGGGCCAAATACCACAGCAGTAGAAGGGGGAGCAGAACAGCCCATAACCCAAGCTTGCTGCACCTTTATTTGGTACCAAGCCTTCACATTCATAATTCTAGCATGCATAAAACAGAGCCATCCCACAATAATCCCTGCAGTAGAAGATCCCATAAATCAGGGCAGACATCCTTAAATCTCAATAAATCCTATTAAATTTTAAGGTCATTAATCCTACTCCCTTAATCCTTGTAGTTTAAAATCCCTCAGGGCAGGGTATATGTCCTCAATAATCTCAGTAGTTTACCCAGCAGGTCAGGGCAGTCATCTGTAAATCCAAGTGAGTAAGTCCTAAATCCGACAGGAAAAGACAGTATTTGGAATATAAAGCTACAATATCCCTGGAGTTAACACATACACATCTTTAAAAAAATATGATAAAACCTGTTTGACTTCATATAAACTTTAGTATCCTATAAAGCATTTATTAATAGTTTCTAGTCATGGCCTATTAAACATTATTTCAATTTTAGTTACAGTCTCATTTTCTCATTATCCTTGTTAAAGACAACATACATAAAATAATTTTGTAATCCTCGGAAGTTTGAGATTTATTTTTAGTAGAATGTATTCTTAAATAGTATTTGATATCTGAAATATATAATATATTTATATATAATGTTCATGTAATATACATTATATGTTATATGTGCTGGCTATGTATTTCTAAAAAGTAACTAATCTTTCTGGAATCAACATAGACTAATTTTATAAAGCATCTATATTAGTAGACACAAACTTAGTAAATAAAAATTCAACAATTTTTATTTGATATGCACTAAAGTTATATGAATATAAAAAATGTTTACACATGTTCATAGCTAAGAGTTAACCTGGAGTCTCAGAAGAGGCATTTTGTTTCTTCTCACTGCTTAACTGTTCTATTTCTTGGCTTTCAAAAATTAAGCAACTTTGCTTTATTATGCTTTCATCCACAAAGTTTCTGTGATAGAACCACTGACCATGGACTGAATCCCCTTAAAGATATGACATGAACTGAACATCTCTTAAATTGTAACTGTTGGGCTTTGTGTTTAGCAATTGGGAAGCTGATTAATAAAATGTCCTAAAGTGGAAGCATAACTATATATTAGATTTGGAAGTTTATATTCCAAGCATAGCCCACTTCTCAGAATATACAATTATTTTTAAAATTAGAATATATATATATATATATATATATATATATATGTATATATCATACAAGATCAAAAAAGGATGATTTTTATGATACAAAAAATTTGTCTGAGGAACCAGGGGAGAAAACTTGACTTCTTTCTGAAATCACCCAGGTATAAATAATTAGAAAAGATATGGTCATTTATTTATTGTAACTTTTGATCTGAGAGAGTAAAAATTGTTATCCATACCTGAGCTATCATATGAGAAATAAGTACAATATTTCTCCTCTTCTTCAACCTGCGTCCCTAAAACAAACATTGAGGATGATGGATTTTATTTTAAAACATTTTGTGTATGTTTAAATATTGACTTTAATATTCATCTCCATTTTTAATTGTCATAATCAGGATAATGTAGAATAATGGTTTGTATATTACTTTGTTTCTATCAGTGTTTTTCTGTTCTTATCAATGTTATCTAGTATTTTTACTAAATTATCATTTAAGTGTTAGCTGTGGTGTTTTTCCTTTTTCTGCTTACCTATCAGCTGATAATTTATATATTTACATTACATATATTAAAATATGTTTACAAAACTGTGTCTTATTCCTTATGTTTCTATTCTTGTTTATGGAAGTTAAAAAGAAGATATGGTATTTAAATGTAGAGAATATATTATGATTAATAAATAAGAAAGAATAAGAAGGCCCTTAAGAACAACCATTTTATGAATTGGTTACTTAATTGTAAAATTTTACTATCTTATAATTAATGAAATTATTTTTATTCTACATGATTAATGTTTATGTGACAAGTAGATTTATTCACCAGCAGATAAAATTCCACTAACTTTATGAAATTGTTATGTATCAGAGTGTTTTCATAAATTCAGTTTTATTTTTTTAATTATTTATTTTTACAAAAGTGGTTAAATGACTTCCTTTGTCAAAATCTGGCCAAGTAACTTTCTTTTGAGAATTAGGGAATGAGCATTTGATAAATCTATTTAAGTCAATACACTGTATTCTATTCCATTTTGTATATGTGAGATTCTATCTGAAACAAACCAAATCAATACTTAGATTGGTTCTAAATTGAACTGTGAAAAATGTCATACCTGATTAGTTGGTACAGCTCAATTAGAAGAATTCGAGAACAAATAATTTTGGTTGTTATATGTTTCACTTCAAGCATTTATCAAAATGCAAGAAATTATGTGGATCTTTGTTTGTAAAAATGTTTTAAAAATGTTTTGTGTTTTTTACCAACAAATAGAGAACTTTTCAAAGATAGAATTTTAACAGTTTTCTCAAAATTGGTATTTTAACCTCACTGATATTGTAATTTTCTAAAAAATCTCTCTCTCTTTTTTGGGGGGGAGGTTGGGAGAGTCTTAACCTTGTAGTTCAAGTTGAAGCTCACCCTGAACTTACTATGTAGTTCAAGCTGACTTCTAACTCCCTGAGATCCTCCTCCCTTTGCCTTCTGAGTGTTGGGATTAGATGCGTGAGCCACCGACCCGCCCTCTCTGATACTTTTTAAATAAAAAATCCTAATTAAACATTGGACTGGTATAACTAATATGAGTAAATATTTGGGCTTTTTTTGTGTTGTTTTTAGTACATGTTTGTAGTACATAACATTTACATTTGTTGTTGAGAGTTGGTACGAGCATATAACACAACTTGATTATTTTTAACATTTTCTATTTTTTTGCCCTCCATTTATTAACCCTCTTTTTATTTAAGAAATATCTATTTCCCTGCTTCTATCATCTATTTTTAATTTTAATTTTGCTTATTTATATATTTTTATTTCAAACATTTGATCTTTTTAAAATATAAATTACTCTGATAAATCAATATTATATAAAATCACAAAATTTTACTGAATTGATTAATAATTATTTTTGTAGGTCATGTGTATATCTTTGTCATCACCCAGTTACTTTAACTACGGGTTTTTGCTCTTGTTGTTGTTGTCGTCGTTTTGTTTTGTTTTGTTTTGTTTTTTGAGACAGGATCTTGGTTTGTAGTTCAGGCTGGCCCTGAGCCCACTATGTAGCCCAGGAGAGCCTGGAATTCACAGCAATCCTCTTACCTCTGTCTCTTGAGTGCTGGGATTACAGACATGAGCTACCACATCCAGCACCGTAAGTCACCATACCCTGCCTTGTATATGGTTATTGGGGCTCAAACAAGGGACTTTGAGTTTTCAAGGCAGGCATTCCAAAACAAAACAGTTTTCAAATTTCTCAGTTATCTATTCAGTATTCATCAACTCCAATGAAAGGAACTATACTTTTATTTCTAACTTCAAGTTGTAATATCTTAAAATTATTAATGATTACTTAGTAATAGTTATCATTTTAAATACTGATTTAAGCACTTATTACATTACAATTTATAAACTTTTCATTAAAATTCTGTTCAGCCTATTTTTATTTTCAGATATATAGAATGGTTTGTCAAAATCATAAAGTAGAAAATTAAGAAAAAAGATCATTAAACATAACACCAGATTTTCTCAATAATTTATGAGAAAAATAAAATAGATGTACATTTCTGTAATCTCAAGAAAATGGTTATACTTTTATGCCAGTAATTTTTTTAAATCATGACTATAAAAAAATCTATATGCTATCAAAATGTGTGTAATAAAATTGAAAATGAAAGAAATACAGGGCCAGGGATTTAGCTCAGTAGTTCTGGCACCTGCCTTGCAAGCGCAAGGTCCTTATTTTAATCCTGGGTAATCACACACAACAGTGCTGGGCAAGATGACTCATATCCACCAGCAATCAGAACCACATACCACAGTGCGAGATTGGGTAGCTCACACCTATAATTCCAGTACTCAGGAGGCAGAGGAGTGCTGTGATTTTGAGGCTAATCTGGGCTGCATAGTGAGCTCACAGCTAGCCTGAACTACAAAGCAAGATCCTGTCTCAGCGTGAACTGTGAAGTGAGACCCTGTATCAAAACAAACAAACAAAAAACCCACAATCCTAGAAGGCCAAACATTATGTCTATATCTTCTTATCTAATCTAATATTCAGGAAACACAGGAGTGAAGTGAAACTTCCAAAGGGCTTGGATCCCCTGACCTTATATCCTGTGGTTATAGCTTATACTGCCTCTCCTAAGGGCTTACTTTATTAACAACTTGCAAGTTTTCTTGAAAGCTATTGCATGACCTGCAACATCTGATGTTCTAAGTTTTCCACTGCAGATTCAGGTTCACACCAACAGATTTTTACTGTGCTCTCTGAGAGCCTCCTGGCTGGCTTTTCAAGTCCTTTTATGAAATCTTCTTGGAAATCTCTTTGAGTCCCCAACTCTTATATTCTGCTTAACAGTAAAACCAGGATGATGTGAATGATGCTAAGGCCAGGGGTCAGGAGAAGCAGTAAACATGTTCCCTTAAACCATGGCTGCAGAGGTCTCTCAATAACTAGATGAGTGAGCACAGGAAAATTTGTATTGCAGAACAGATTTCCTAGGAGTCCTTTCTTCAAGCAGGAATTCTCTTTTCAAATGAAATATTTACATTTTGACCAATGGTTTCTGCATGTATAGCAGTTTTGCTGATGTCTCAATGTACTTATCTCTATACACAGCATGCAATTGATTTCTTTTGAATAGTCCTAATCACGTTAGCAGCTGTACCTCCTTGGCTCCAACATCAAATATGGTTATTTGTGAGCCAAAATTTAAAGTCTTCCAAGTATTTTGCTATGTTTCTTGCTCCTCATTTTCAATATAAATATGGATAAAAGAACCTAATAGTATCTGAGTCACAGTCTGAATATTGGGGTGTTTTCAAATTTGTTCCTATACATTAATTATTCTCGCAGTCTTAGGACATGAGAAAAATACAGATTTTTTTTTCCCAAGACTACAGCATGCATGGCCTCTAGCCAAACTGTCAGTAGTTCTTTTGTTTCCAAATAAAACCTCCTGGGGCTAATCTTTATTGATCACATTCCTATCAGCATTCTGGTCACCTGATTTCTGAGCAAAATCGCACATCAAGATCTGTTTATAGCTTCTCAGAACAGTGTGTGCAAATTTTCCCTCAGGTGAATTCTGAAGGCTTCAAACTATATAACCTAGTACAGTCTTATCAAGGACTACACTTCTCTAGCAGCAATTTTCTGTCTTAACTAGTTATCTTGTCACTGAAATTAGTTATCTGACACTTTTAATTTAAAGAAATAAAAGTTCAATAGGCTCATATTTTTAGTTTAGGATCAGCTGAAACCAAGGCCGAAACATCATGGGGAAGAGACATAAGGGAGAAACCCTGGTCAGCTCAGGGTGGCTAGAAAGCAGAGCAGAAAAACTGCCACAATAGAAGGGACACTGGAGGAGATGCAGCCCCACCCCCAGGTATAATGTCTAAGAAGGGCTGTGCACCACACTGCAATGTTCAGTAGTAGACGACAAGCCACTACTCTGTTGCATCATGCCACTAGTCTGCTGGAACATGACTGGAAGCAAAAGCTCCCAAGAGTCCTGAATACAGCATCAGTAATAGAACTAAAGAAGTAGTATAAAATAAAAGAAGACAATTTACTTGAAGTTGGTGTGAAAGAGAAAGACGGGGGTGGGAGGGGGAGAGAACATGGTAGACAGCTACTCTAGACGAACAAGGAATATTTAAAAATGAGTAAAAATTATTTTCTTCTCTGTAACTCTCTTTTACTGAGATTCTTGTCCTTTGTAGGCTCCAGGAATGTCATTGGCTCCCTGGCTTGTTTTTCATCCTAATATTAGATTTCTTCCTGTCATGTGACCTTTCCCTGTCTTTTACTGGAGGGTAAGATTGTGGGTGAGGAGTTTAGGACAGATACTTTAGGCCAGAGGATCAAGTGAAGGAGAAAAATTTGACTTTTATGTTAGTCATAATACCTAGGAATTTTATTGTCCTGAGTTACTTGCCTTTGTTTTTCTAATTCCTCAGAGAGTAACTGAGTTTGTGCTTTGAATTGGTGGTGTCTAGCTGCAGAGGTCAAAGCTGTCTTATTAATTTTTCATAAAACCCAATGAAGCTTTCATTCTCTCCTTTTGGTACCTCCTGTCCTTACTCAAGGCTCATGACCCACCCAGATACATAAGACACAGGCATTGTTTAGCCATTTCCTAGAGCATCTTTGTAAAATTTTTTTTTTAAATCACCATTTGGAATTCATGTTTTCTAGTTCAGTTTGCAGAATATTTAAAGTAAACTGGGAATTATAGAATAGAGTAGTTATTTTGCATTTCAATTTCTTCAAAATTTTTGGAGAGTGGGCTGCAGTACTATTACAGAAGAAATGTATTGTACTTTTAAATTTTTTTTTTGAGACAGCATCTCAATTTGTAGTTCAGGCTGACCTTGAACACACTATGTAGTCCAGGCTAGCCTCAAACTCATGGCATTCCTCTTACCTCTACCTCCCAAGTGCTAGGATTACAGGCGTGAGCCACTATTTTAAATTCTTTAAAATTCAGGAGTTCCGGAGGTGATGTCTCTTTGTAAGAGGGGTGGGAACATCCTATGTTGCCTGAGAAGTGTTCATTCATGGTCTAAATCCTAGATTACTGTGTATGCTTATTTTAATTTCAGTTAATATGGCTGAGTTCCCTCACTGTCTCTGGCCCTTCCCCTAGCTGGCTGACTCACTCATATGGTAAAAAATTAAACTATATTCTACATCAGGTTATTTAAACGTGTTTACTCCCATGAATGCATCATGTATCACTCAGCATATGAATGGACAAACAAACTGTGATACATGCTTACTAAGGAATACGATTTAGCCCTAAGAACAGGAAATCACCCAACTTTCTATTATAGATGTGTAATCTTGGATTGATATTAAAAGAAATTACTCAGACTCAGAAAAATATTGCATGATCTCACTTTTATGTGATGTTATTAGGATCTCCTGGCTTTTAATTCTTCTATATGGCTGTACCAAAATGTTATCAGGTAGTGCTTTCTAAAAGTGACTCAGCAATCAAAGCTGATCAGGTTTTGAGTTGTTCACCTTTTCTCCTGGAGTTATATGTCAGGTTCTCAAACAAAGAACTGAAAGAGATGAGAAAAAAGTGGAGGCAAGGGTTGTGTGAAAAAGTAGAAGTGAAAAGGAAGAAAGCAGCTCCACAGCATGAGCTTGGGCCAAGGAAAAAGAAAAAGGAAGATGAAAAGCACAGGCCAGAGGAAGCAGGCGGGCTACTGTGAGGAGAGCCACACAAGCAGGTAAGCACTTCTCGGTGCCTGTGCCCTTTGGTAGTATCCAAATCTCAAGGAAACTCTCAAAAATTTTTATTTATGGGTCCTGAGAGGCAGTGCTAGAATTCCACACCACAGCTCAATGTCAGATCTAGACCATCCTATTAAAACCCTGCCTGAGTTCTCATGAGAAACTGATTTCCCTGTTTTCGGAAACTGTTCTGTGTGTGTTGTGACATCCTGTAATTAATAGGTCACGCCTACTTCCCCAGCCAACTTTGCTGTACCCTGATGTCCAATGGCAGTATCATTTTAAAAATAAATGAAATACACAGACAATAAAGAATAAGCCAGACTTAGATAGACAATTATTGTTTTTATTGCAATTCAAAAGGGAGGAATGGCAGGAAATTTGACGAGAAATTTGAAGTGAAGAGGAATTAATGAAGAAAGGAATAGGCAAAGGAAGGAAAGGTGAAAATAAAGAGATGATAAATGGAAAATGACCTATTTTTTATGCAAAATGTTTATAAATTAGTTAAAGCTCACTAATCTGTGTAATGTTATATTCTAATTTTAAAAAATTAATAGCTACAATGAATAAGATGTGGAGTGTCTGAGGAAATTGAGAAATACGTTCAGTGGCTAGAGAGGAGCAGATGTGTAGGTTGAACAAATCTGGATTTGTAAGCAACAACGTGAGCATTATGGGTAATAGAATTATAATATATCTAAGAGTCATACTAATTGAGATTTTTAGTGGCTCTTGCCACAAAAAACGTTAGTTGCAAGATGATGTATATGCTACTTTGATTAAGAACAATCATCATCGTAGTTCCTCTATGTATGCCATAACATCATGTTTTACACCCAGAATATACCTGATTAAATTATTTTTAAAAATAATCTAGCATTTATCTCCAAATATCCAAGAAAGTGTAATTTGTATATGGTCTTTTAAAATGTTTTTCTGCTTATGAACTTGTTAAATGAACTGTGATAATTTTTAATTAATCAAAAAATATCATTTTGTAATCAGAACAACTATTAAAGAATTTGTATATGACCAGCTGGCTAATGATTACTAGTCCATTAGTTTGTTAATGTTTATTGATCCCAAGGCATACATTTCTAATATGATGAAAATTTTTAAAATATGTGTGTAGATGTGAATTTGCTATAATGATTTTTTGCAGTATGATTATACAGCTATTGGTCCATAACCAAATTAATAATTTCGATTCACTTTGAATCTCAATCTAACACAGATATATAAACACATTTAGAAATAGACATATATTGGCACAAATATGCACACTCATGTGAGCCAGTACATAGTTTAAGAATGAAGATTCTGTTTTTTTCCTTAATATCTCTTAATTTTATGAAAAAGTAAAATGAAATTTGGTCACAAAATGGGAATAAAAATAATACACATATGTAACATTTTCTTCAAAGTAATTGGTATAAGAAAGGCAGAAATAGTATTGTACACAAAAGAAAAAAAAGATAATAGAATAAATCTTTCTTTCCAATGAACTAAGGGAAACTAGGAGCATAAATGAAACAAATTAGCTTATGTATTAAAATATTTTTGAAACAATATATTAAGTATATGTTAGTGACTTTTCTCTCCACTACCCAACACCCGTGGTTAAAGGGGGAAAGGTTTATTTGGCTTACAGTTCATAGAAGATTCAACGCATAACTGGCTGGCGCCAAGGCAGGATGATAGATGGTCAATAGTTCATGGCAAAAGAAGACAGAAAAGCAGCAAGGGACAATAGCAGCGGCGTTCTGGCCCTTTGATTATATTCAGATTACTTAGGGCAGGCCCTTAATCCTAGAGCACTCAGGTATAGCTCCACTATGAATCAATCAATCACACACACACACACACACACACACACACACACACACACACACACACACACGCTAGATTCAGCCATCTCTGAAAAAGCATGAGTATTTGTGGGAACATTTAAACACATAACCTAACAAGGAAATTCAGAGAAATATTTGAACTTCTCCCTACTTTCTGTTTGTCTATCCTATTTATAGAAATCTATCAATTTTATAGAAATGTCAAATTTATATTTCAACAGTAAATGTCTCATTTTTATGACAGTCAAATGAATAGATTCATTCAAATTAACACACGCATCTGTACTACCTTTAATACTACCTCTCAAACTCTGATTTTAATACTAAAAAGTTGTTGAACATAAAATAATAAATGTGCATATACATGAGCACTGTGAGGAGTGTGAATAGATGAAATGGAAGAAGGATATGAACAGGAAGTCTTGAGTTAGTTTGTTTGAGGCATGTAGTATGTATTTTAAAAACCAGTATGTATAGAAGGAAGAGGTGTGAGCACATCACTTCCCCTCAAACTGTGGTCTGAGTAGTTTCTGATATATGATGAACATTATGTGTATCTCCTCCACACAGAAAGATTTAAGACACTCAGAAAGGTATTCAGAAAAGATAAAGTTTCTTTTTCTACTCCTTAAAAATATACAAGTGAACTTGTTCTTTTGTGTCATATTTGTATGTCATCTAAAAAATTTCTTTGTGCTTTTTATTCCATTTGAATTAATATTTATTTCCTTGATAATAAACCAAATTCATGTCAATAAAACATCAGAATATTGTGCATGTTACTGGATCAATTAACAAATTTGTCATAATTTAACTTATTCTAAGGTGACATGTCTTAAAAGATTGTTGAGTCAAATCTATCATGCTATGATATGCAGTGATATGCAGGGGTTATAAAATTTGCAATGCTAAATTCATTAGTATACCTATTATAATAAAAGCATGCTGCCAAGGACAATGGGATGTGTGCTGAAAATAATGTGAAATTATTTTCAATATTTGAAGATTAATTTGGAGAGTAATGTGTCTTTTCCTGGAATTTTTTGAAAAATATAAATATATACAATACTGTATTTTCTGTTCCCACTGTATATAACTACTAAAGTAATAATTGACATGCTTAGGACCACTGTATTTCAGGATTTTACAGTTTTTGTATAATGTGATAGGCAACTAAATTAAATTGGAATTAATATATAATCAGAGTGAGAGTGGGCTCTCAAGAAAGTCAACAGCAAAATTTAAAGCATCAAGATTGTGGCTGGAGGTGCTTCTGAAGAATACTAGGCTTCAAGATAAAGATGCAATGGCCAGACCATGTGTTTCCCTAAGAGATAAGTAGTAACTGGGAATTATAATATGATTAAAATCCCATGGTCCAACAAGTCCAGATAGGTAGCACTCATGCAGGAGGACCAGAGCACCGAGATCCATCCTTTTCCCCAGCTGCTTTTGTTTTTTCCATGTGACCTCACCATATGACTCACTACCCAATTGGATCAAGATTAAGCAACTATACTTGTAAACCTATAGGTTGATTATAGTTTGACCTACATTATACTAACATTGTGACATCTCTATCTAACTTACCCCAAAGGGTTTCAGTGCCAACCCACTTTTGTGATCCTTCCCATGTCCCAAAGCTATCTATCAATAAACCATTCCTACTCTTAACTTCTATTGATCTTTAGAATTCATTCTTCAGTTTTAAGAGACACAGACTTAGCATACCTGATACCTAACATGTTGGGAGTCAGAGTTATCTTATATCAGTATTTTCAGTATTCTACATTCTCTCTTGGAAAATGAATATTTAAGTTCCTAATTGGTTTATTTCTAAACTATAATTTAGCCAAGTCACCTGAGGGAGGAAAAAAAGCACATAGATTTGGCAAGGGCTATGATCAGTAAAGCCAAAACATATTTGCTTTACTAGTGCTTAATTATTTAGAAATAAAATAATTTCTTTTTACTCACTTTGAGGTTTTGCAATATCTCACATAGAATCCATATAGGGATCTTCTGTTTTGCTAAAATTTTAATAATGATATTTTTTCAGCATCTAAAAATTAAATGCCACAAAATTATGTTGATTATTCTAATCCACAATATTTGTTTTGTCATTTAAATAATGCCACACTGTTCATAGATTATCCTACTCTTAGTAATATACAAAGATATGTGAGAATTTAATAATTTCTTTATAACATTCTTCCAATCCATATACATTCAGCTTTACTGACATGATTACTGTGTGAGGCTATTTGGAAGACACACTTTAAATCAGAAAACAAGGTTTCTGTGCACATTTCATTGATTTACTTAAGAAAAAAACAGCTGAAGCCATATGTTTCCCGGCTGGTAACAAGATATTTTAGAGATTTAGAAAAGATTTGGAGAAATCCTTTTCATTTCAGAGGAATAAAAGAGACAGTGAATAGATACAGGCAAACCTTTGCTTTCAAACATATATATGTTTACATTAAGTAAAGATGAGGATGAAAAGAGTCACGGGATTGTAGGGTAATAACTGCTATGTTCAAAGTCAGAAGAGGGCAGGGTAATTATTGGACATTAGATTAGTATGCCAGGGACAAATAAGATACGAATTTGGTAAGGAGAAAGACTAAATGATAGGTTGGTCTCTTAGACAGCCTCCCTTCATTCCCCTCCAATGTTTTTGTTTGGTTTTACTTGTTTTCCAGAATTTTGATATGTTAATTCCTCTCTAGTGTATGTTGTGATACATAAATCTTTCATTTGGGTGAATATATGTGTTCATATATATTCATATATGTATTCATATATATTTTAATATACATTTGCATATATATTCATATATATTATGTATATGAAATTCTTGATCATTGTTTTGCTTCATTCAACTCCCACTCTCCCTTCCTCCCTTTTCCCCAATTCCTTTCCCTTTATCCAAAAGTCTGTATTTCTTACAATTTTTCCTCTATTTTACTCTTTTATTATTATTATTATTTTTAATTTTTGGTAGTTCTGGTAATTGAACTCAGGCCCTTGTGCTTACAAGGTAGACAGAAAACTATGGAGCTAAATCATTGGCCCTATTTAATTATTTTGATCAGGGAAATGTTAAAGTCAATGATTCTGAATGAAATTAAAATATTTTTCACTCAAAAGTCATATGACATAAAATAGACAGATCTTGTCATGAAGTATGGTACTCATCAGAGAAAATAAGTTTTATACTTGGTTCAGTATTTATCTTGTCATTAAATATTTATTTATTGGAAGTTAGTGCTCAAATCCAAATATATATTTCCTATGAGTAAACAATCTTTTGAATTTGAAAGTGAAATTTGCACGTGTGTAAAATGAAAACCTCTTAAATTTCTAGTCCTAATTTTCACTACCTAGATTTTTAAATTTATAAGCATATACATTTTTATATTTTCTTTGCTGAATGTATAAGATCATTATACTTTAAAGTATGTTTCATTATTTATATTAAATAATTATACAGTGAATCTCTGTCTAATAATTTTATTATTCATAGTAAATATTCTTTTTTAATGTATGATATTTTTAAGTCCAGTAAAGAAAAATGTCAAGATGAATTCCTGGTTCCTTACACATGTTTAATGCCTTCAGCCTTTATTATTCAATCTAATCATACTGTAGGATTTTATTTTCTAGACATCAGTTATTCCAAAACATAATCAAAACTTAACTATGGGTAAATTGATTATGGTAAAGTACTTCCTATGTTTCCCTTGGATAAGAAGAATATATATATATATATATATATATATATATATATATATATATATGGAGAGAGAGAGAGAGATGTATGTATAGATATAGGAATATATATATCAAAGAAAAAATGAGAATCAAGTCATGTCATCTTCTGGTACAAACTCTCAAAGTTGAATACGATGATGACGTGTATTCATAATGTACCAATGAAGATTTAAAGAATTAAAAAAAAACAAAACCCAAGACATTCTCAATAACTACAAAAGTGAAAAACAGTTGAAGGAATGAGAGAATCTAGGGTTCTTAGTTGCCTACAGTTTTAGATAACAGAAAATTTAATCTATGTCTGTTGGGATAATGACAGATTATGGTTAGAAAAATAATAGCAACAGCAGAGAAGAGATAATGCTGAGTAAACACATGAGAAAGAATAATTTAATAGTTCATTAAGTTTGCCACAATTTTATATTTATGCAAGCTCTGTTTTAGCCAATGAGTTATTGATTACCCCAACACTGTATTAATTTACTTCCCAAGTAAAAGTATATTTTCAAAGTATATTTTCAAGTATATTTTCAAAAATCACTCAATAAATACAGAGTATAAAATAAAATCTCAAAATCTTTAGTGTCTTGAAGTCACATACCTCAGAAAAAGAGGAAGTTCTGCTGCAAAATTAAGAAAAATAATTTAACTGAGAAATGGGGAATATTTTATAGTGGGAGAAGGATGAAAGAGTAGTCTTTCATTAATATTTCAATGTTGATTTAACTGAATATAACAACATATTTCTTCTAAGGAAAAATTAGGATTTCAAAACAAACGCTACAGAAAAGAAACAAGCATAAGAAAAAAAAAAACTTTTCAATCACCAAAGTGACAACAGCATTATATATATATATATATATATATATATATATATATATATATATATATATATATATATAATCAGTCTTCATTAAAACAAAGATACAAAATGTAGTAATACACAACTAAGAAATACATGAGGTAAGTTGCACTGTATGCTCAATACATCTCTCGCTCTCTCTCTCTCTCTCTCTGTCTCTCTCTCTCTCTCTTTGGTATCAGGTCAAGTTAAGGATCTTGTGCTTGTGAGGCAGGCACAGTGCTACTGAGCTAAATCCCTCATCCTGCCTTGTATATTTACAATCAAAAGTCTTCATTTTCAAGGAAGGCAACTTCTAAATATAGGAAAAATGATAAAATACTGTACAAATTTAATGATTTTATTATAAAATATTACAACATAAATACATCACGTTGGTACTTTCTTAAATATATTTTATCCTGATTTATATTCTGATTCCTATATTTAATGAATGCAGGGCTTTGTAGAGCTTTTTAATCAATAGTTTCATTGTTTTTCCTTTCCAGTTTAAAAGTTCTGAATGATGTCTTGATTTGTCCCATTGATGCAAAAATCAATTCTATGTTAAGTCCTCTGTACTTAAATGGACATACCTTGATATCCTCATAAGTGAAATAAATAGGGCACAGATAGGTACATATTGCATCTTTTCTCTGGTATGAGAAAACAAAGGTGTAAATGAGTCCTAGAATTGTATGTTATATATTGTGAAATAGAAAATGCTCGATATAAAATAGAAAGAAGGGGGAAAATGTTGAGATTGTAACAAAAAAGTAAGGAAACAAATTTTATGTATATGGGGGGTGGTAGGGTGTGTAGGGCTATGGGAAAAAAATAGAATTAAGTTGTGTCTTATAATGGTACAAATCCCCATTATGGAGTGCAATCATGATGTGTATATGTAATGTACCAATAAAGATTTAAAAATTTAAAAAAATTTTTTTCTTTGTCAAGAGATCAAGAAGAATTTAAATGCTTTAACCAAAGCTATCTTTTTTAAAAATCTTTATTGGTACATTACATATACATATCATGATTGCACTCTACAGTGAGAATTTGTACCAATATATGACACAACTTAATTCTCATTTTTTCCCATAGCCCTACCCACCCTACCACCCCTCCATATACATAAAATTTGTTTCCTTTCTTTTTTATTATAATCTCATTATTTTTTCCTCTTCACCCTATTTCACTTTGAGTATTTTCTATTTCACAATATATATCATACAATTCTAGAACTCATGTACATCTTTATTTTCTCATACAGAGAAAAGATGTGATATTTACCTATCTGTGACCTATTTATTTCACTTATGAGGATATCCTCAAGGTATGTCCATTTAAGTATAAATGATTCAAACTTATCATTTTTATGGCAGAGTAATATTCCATTCTGTAGAAGAACCACAGCTTTTTTATCCAGTCTCCAGCTGATAGGCATTTTGGTTGTTTCCAAGATGTAGCAATCACAAACTGAGCTGCTATAAACATGGATGCCAAAGCTATCTTTGTAGTAATGGAGCTTTATGTGGGGCAGCAGGAGCTGCATAATGCTTGAGTCTCTATTTTTCTCTTGAATTGATAACTTCTTTTCAGAGTAAGTTTACACCCAACGTAAATGTCAATGGGTGAACTGAATGCAAATGATGCTATTGAGGGAAAGATCACCCACTCAGGTTCGGGCAAGCATAGGACTGAATAATTAGGATTGGACTCATGATATTTGTGCCTTGAAATATTAAGCTGATAGAAATACATTCCCATACTATCAATCAAACTACAATAACAAACATACCTTATAACATAGTATTTCTTTGTGTCTTTAAAAGGCAAATAATAATTTTTCTTTAATTTATATACAACATAATAACAACTTAGAATTGAGCCCTTATAAAGACTCAAATTTTTATTAAAAATTTAAAAACCAGATTCAACAAAAAAATCTAATAAAGAGTAGAGCTTTAAGTAACCAAATGCTATAGCTTTGATTTTCACTGTCTCCTAAATGCCCATATAGTAAAATGGTTGATTCTTAGGTGGACACTATTGGGGAGTATTGGAACCCTTAAGAGGCAAGAACTTATGGGAAATTTATAGTTGATTGAATGCATACAGGTTCACTGCTTTCTCAGACTCATATCTTTTGCTTCCTGGGTATTGAGTATCCAACTTTGTTGTAATATGGACCCTTCATGATGTAGTTAGTAGACTGCCACAGACCCAAGAACAATGAGAACATCCATTCATGGACTAGAATCTCTGAAACTGCTGGACAAACAGTTTTTAATTGTTATAAATTTGCCTGGATATCAGGAAATTTAAAATATAAGACATAAAGGAGTCTAATTTTTTATTTTTGAGACAGCATCTCACTCTGTAGTTCAGACTGGCCCTGAACTTACTATGTAGCTCAGGCAAGCCTGATATTTACAGCAAGCCTTTTCTTTCTTATTAAATTTTTATTGGTACATTACATTTACACGTCATGATTGCACTCAACAATGAGAATTTGTACCAGTATATACACAACTTAATTCTCATTTTCCCCATAGCCCTACCCACCCTACCACCCCCAACCCCTATATACATAAACTTTGTTTCATTTCTTTTTTGTTTTAATCTCATTATTTTCCCCCTTCACCCCATTTAGCTTTGAGTATTTTCTATTTCACAATATATAACATACATTCTAGAACTCATTTACATCTTTATTATAGCAATCCTTTTGCTTCTACCTCCTGAGTGATGAGATTAAAGGCATGAGTCACCACACCCACCAATGTGGTATGTGGTTACCAGGGAGGGAACTCTGGACCTTGTACTTGCAAGGCAGATGCTATAACCACTGAGCTAAATCCCTTACTCAAGGATTGTTAACCATAGTTGCTCTAGTAGTTTAATCCCTACAAAATATTAACAGAAAAAATATTTTAGCATTATTTTTGTCACATATTTAAATATCTATCTGGGTATATAATGGCCATTGCTGAATGCACTCATCCCCCTGCAAAACACAAAAAGTTCTTACCTTGTTATCTGCAGATAGGATGCCAGCTAAGGAAAATATGCTGGCCTAAAAATGTACCTATTATTAGAAGTAGCTGAGTGTAAAAAAAGACAGATACCTGAATCCAAAGGAGGTTGTTACCATAAACAGCATGTTGGAAGACCTGTGCAATCAGAAGGCATGAATACATTTAGCATAGCAGAAAAGTAGAAATAATAAGTACTACAATTACATGAAACTTCATGGTTTTTAATTGTCTGATATCAAAAGCATATTTTTAATAAAAACTTGTTGATTTTTCCACAGAAAATTTAGTCCTTTGAAGATGAGCAATGTGAACATCACAAGGTTGTATTTAAGAAATATTTATTAGGTATATCTCCGATAAGGCCATGAAAATTACTGTGGGCCCATTAGTGAACAGAGACCAGAATAATTGTTTTTTAGGGCAGCTTCTCTTTTGTTTACCAAGCAGAGTACTATTGAGGAGTCTCTCCAAATCCTCTCTATTTATTTACTTTGATGATTCTGTTTTAATAGCCTGTAAAACTAGCTTGTAACAATTAGTACATTATTCTGACAAATGAAAAATTCCTGTTATTATATAAAAACAATAATAAAAATTTTAATTGTAAAACCAGTTTGTGATTGCTACATCTTGGAAACAACCCAAGTGTCCATCCACTGGAGACTGGATAAAAAAGCTGTGGTTCTTCTACAGAATGGAGTACTACTCAGCCATAAAAAATGATAAGTTTGAATCATTTCTACTTAAATGGACATACCTTGAGGATATCCTCATAAGTGAAATAAATAGGTCACAGATAGGTACATAT
>PVIR01006477.1:0-65588 GCA_004026965.1 Petromus typicus
CTGTTTTAGGAAAACTGAAATAATATACTTACAAGCGTGCTGAGTAATTTTTCCTCTTTAGTAAAGAAGATGCTGCCTCTTACAGGACTAGAAGTTTTCACTCCAGACGCAGTTTCAAGAGCCAGTCGTCAAAGAGCATAGAACCGTCCACTTCAATGCGGTCGCAGTGTATCTGAAAACTGAATCTGCAGCACTTAAGATAGTCTAAGCAAGCAAATAATATCAGCTAACATGGCTTTAATCTACTAAGTGACTCTGAACTCTAAAGATCAAAGGACATTATAACTGAAAACAGTGCTGGCTGAGCACAGTTTCCCTGGAGAAGAGGAAGGCTAGAAATTACATGTCACCTTCATATCCTGGCCGCTGACCTCGCTCGCGTCGGATCGAGCCCCTCTGCGCGCCAGCTGTTACCGTGGCGCGGAGCCCTGGGAGGGGCGGGCGAGCGCTGGGTCCCTGGCAGGCCCGCGTCACGCCCGGCCTCTGCTGGCCCGGCCTCCTCTGGTCCGGTCCCCTCCTCCGGTGCCGTCCCCTCCTCTGGCCCGACCTCTCCGCAGCCAGGAGGCTGTCTGCCGTGGCGCTGCTCCGCAAACCAGCCTGACTGAGCAGAGAGGTCTCCTCTTTTAACAGAAAGGTAGTGTATTTATTCCGGCCTCGGTGTGTGTGTCATTTTGAAGACGTTGAAAGTGAATTTAGTTTCTAGGCTTATATTTAAAATCGTAGGTCTCTTTTTTCCAGTGAAAGCTTTGTGACGACATTTTGGTGTGTTAAAATCTTGTGTTTATTGAATTATCGACTAGCCCACAAGGTAAGGTAGCACACTGTACTGAAATGTGCTTTCTTTATGTAGTTGATGGGAAACCCAAGATTTAAAGTTGTCTGCGTTTGCTTTGTACTTCGAGACTCTTCTTTACCCACTACCCCAGAAGATTTTGAAAATCTGCCCCTCTATTTATAGAAAAATGAATGTAGAATCATAGGAATCACTTACAGCTACTCGGGGAAGTTAAGTGTTTTGAGAATGCAGTATGATAACATCTTCCGGCCCGTAAAGAGAGAAGTTTGGGGAGATACCGGGTCGTGAACCACGCTCCAGCAGTGGCTTCGCTCCTCACCGCGGGGACTCCAAGCGCGCGGCTGGAGCGCGGCCTCCGCGTGTCTGGCTCAGATGCCTGCCTTGCACGTTCTTGGACTGTAACAAGAATAGCTCCATCAGGGCTTGGATTTACCCTACAGTACAGGTAGTGCTGTATTTCCTGTGTTGGTTTCTGCTTAAAAAGAGAAGGGTAAGTTATTTGACTGGTAGAAAATCCAAACTAGTGTACCTTGTGAAATATTTTTATGTTTGGTAATAAAGTATAAATTGAAAACAACAAACAAAAATTTAATGAAAACCAAAATATTTGATCCTTCTCACTGGCCAACCAGATATATCTTCCTTTAGTGATAGTGAAGAGATAGAGAATGTGCCTTATAATTTACTCAACATTTTCTGTAATAAATATTTGAGTTGAAATATGAAATACTTTTTAAAAAGGATTATTTCTGATCATAGTACTTATAATTAAGAAAATTCTAGTTCCCTCTGACGGCTGGGAAATCACTAAGCTGTGTAAGTAAACTCTAAACTAATTAGGATTTTATGGTAGGGAGTTTGTTACTTCACTTGGTTTCAGTATTTACTGATACATTTATTAGTTTTGTGTCTTCAGTAGACTGTCTTAGAATGTTTTCAGTGCCAAAATATGAATATTGGAATATTTTATTAGATTATACTTCCTTTCGACCTGTTTGTTTTAGTGTACAAAAATAAGGTAGAATATTTTGGTGTATTTTTCACACCTTATATACTTTGTATTGTATATTTCATTTTTTGAAATGTGAGCATGAACCGTTTGTATTGATTATGAGAAGTATACAGTGTTTGTGGGTTGGAAATGATTAACCTACAAGGCGGTTTAGCAGTAGGTGGTAGCCTGGCCTCAGTCTGGAAAACGACCTGCGCTACAGAAGGGACTCCCCCGGCTCTCCCCGTCAGCCTGCCCGTCTTCGTGGCGTACGTTGAACCACTTGACGCTCTCTGGCAACACGTGTGAAGCTGCTTCTGCGTCTTAGCCGAGACGTCTGCGTTGCCCCTACTCTTTACCTTCCGTCCTCGCTGCTGCGAGGTCTGGGCCTGAGTACTCACACCGGGAGAAGCCGAGAACCGTGGGGAGGGCAGCCCGGATGCACAGACCGCAGGAACATTTCTGCTTTTAGAACGTTACGGTCGCCCTTCGTACCCTAACAGAGGAAATAAAACTGAGTTGTTTAGAATCAAGAAAATGAACTATTTAGCCCGTCAGCCTTTGGGAAGAAAACAGAAAGTAGAACAAAGTTCTCAGGTCGGGTTGGAAAGCCGGCCGGGGTGTGGCGTGGCTTTGTTCTCTCCATCTTAATGTCTATTCTCGTCTTTTATTCACTGCTAAATAGGGCCATATATTCCAGGATCACACATGTAAACTGCAAGAGAACTGTTCACCAGGAGTGTAACAGCTGCTTCTTACATGGTTGCTAAATAAGAGCGTTCATCTATTTAACTGAAAGGTGAGATTTAATCACCTCGAAGCAGACAAGAATCTCCCATCAACGGTAAATGCAGCTGCAGCTCATCTGATGGATATGAGGGAGGATGTAGCAGGTTCTAGGAGCGTTTGTAGCGATAACGTAAGTAAGGAATAAAAAATTATGAAAATTGAGGTCCACTTGTTCTAGAATTTAATTTTCAGATCCCATTCAAGCAGGAAGAAAGCCTTCATTAATTAATTCAGTGTTTTTCTACTGCGGAGCTGCTCCGAGAGTCCCCTAAGCACAGGCTCTCTGCAGTTGTGCTCCACACAAGCACCCAGAGTGGGTCCCGAGTGGCTCAGCAGCCAGGGCCCCTCCGGACGGCCCGCTGGGCTCTGCAGGGGCTCACCGGGGAGCTGCCGCGGGAAGTGTGCTTTGCTGCATCTTGGACTTAACAGAGCAGTAGGGAGTGGGCCGCGGCACATACTTAACACTTGTGGGAAAGTTTACATAATCGAAGTGCAGTATTAAAGCGAAACACATCGCCGTCTAAATCAGACAACTTTATGTGCTATACAGTGATTGATCAGTTTTTGGCTTTATGAAAGACGTTCTTAAAATTCTCTCCCATTCTTTAGTCTCACAGCAAGTGGGAGGAGAAATTTCATAGTTTGACCCCAGTGGCGCTATTTCCTATTGAGCTACTGTTCTGAGATTTGGAGGCGTGAAGCTCTAGCCTCACAGTGTCCCTGGTGAGGGACAGAGATTGATCCAGCAGCATCAGTTAAACTCCCTACTGTGAGCCTGGCCACCCTGGGCAGGAGCGCGATGTGCGGATAGTTGTAAAGCTGTCCATTCTGTGATTACCATCTCAAGGGTCCTGCTTTCTACCCAGACATCTCCTCACGGGATGTGGAGCTACCGAGCAGGCCTGAGGCCTGGAGACTGGCCTGAGAATTAGAAAGTTGAAAGGCCTGGACACCAGCAGAAGCCCACCAGCCCTCCCTGCCGTGTAGCTTCAGGGAGGGAAGAGCTTAAGGCTGCTTCAGGGACTGACTACAAGTTAGGTTACGCTTCCTCCCCGAGCCAGAGCCAGGGAAGTTCCTGAGGCAGATCAGCCGTCGCTCCACTCTCTTCCCAGGATGCCTAAGTAACGGGCTTCGTGTTGCTGCGTACTCTGCGCTGTCTCTGCTTAGCTCGCCTGTCAGGAAGGCCCTGTCCTCTCCTTTGCCATCCGCCACCGGAGGTGCACACGCTAAACCTGTTTTCACCATCTCAGGAAAACGTGTGGAGATCATGCCAGTCCTCTGAAGTCCACGGAATGTGGATGCTGGGACCAAATGTTTGTATTTTTAACCTCAAATACTACTTTCTGAATATGGACTAGTGTGACAGTTGATTGCTTTTTAAAATGGATGAGAATTTGTGGGCATGGTGGGAAATGCCTGTGATTCTAGCTACTGGGGGGGGGGCTGAGGCAGGAGGATTACAAGTTCTAGGCCAGCCCGAGCAATTTAGATAGACCTTGTCGCAAAATAAAATTTAAAAACCAGCAAGTAGCTCCAAAGTAGAGCAGTTGCCTGGCACCCAAAAGGTCCTGGGTTCAGCCCCCAGCACAGTGAAAATTAAATGTTATTCATTAATTAATGGAGATTCATTATGTAAAATCAGCAATCCCTGCTTTGGAAGCACATTAGAACTGCCCCGGGAGCTTTTAAAACAGTGGTGATGTCCACACCAGGTCCCCACTTTTCTTTTTCATATATTACCAAAGCATTGCTCATGTTTGAGACTACTATACTAGATTTGCGATTTTGTGAATATTTGTTGTATGTATTCCCTTCAAGACTTGTATCAGAGTCTAAATAAATGTCTTAATTTTTTCTTGGATTAGATAACTCCTTGGGAGAATTATTTTAAATGACATTCTGAGTCTGAAAAGTTTTTCTAATTTTATTTTGTAAGTTCTGGTTGTACAAATTACCATAATTCTCCAGATTAGGCTTCAAAATGTATTAGCACACCCTAATGGGATTTAAGCTCACCTGAAATACAAGGGCAGATATGGAGAAGTCTGGGCCTCCTACCCCAGAATTTTGTTTGTGGACCTAACACTCGCACAGGAGTGTGAAGCAGTGCCAAGTGTGTGTGGAATGATGTCTCTGTGGGTGGACTTGGACGTGGCTGAAAACCGCCTTAGTAATTGCAGTGTAGCAGTTGAGATAGGAATTGAGGAAGATGGAAGTTTATCCTCAGTGATGATGTTATTAGCACCATTTATCCCAGATTTTTTTTTTTATCCCAGGCCTACCCAGGTAGACCTGTTACCAAGATACATTGTGCATAAATAAAAGAGAAGAATGAGTTGGTATCTCTACAAGCCAGCAGTCCTTTTCTCTCCTTGCTCCTTCACATCTGAGGGTCTGCCCTGAGAGCCCGGCTACTTCCAGCACCAGTGCTCTTTCCAGAGTCAGGCTCTTCAGATTTGCCAAGTGTATACATGAAAACATCTTCCTAAGGTTATTTTACTTTTATATTTATTGGTTGTAAATATGAGGAGTCAAGACTTTACCTAGAACTTTTAATTTTTCTTCTGCATTATTAAATTACAGATATCATGAGTAGTTATTTTAAAAAGAAACAATGTTTACCATTTATCATTTTGATACCTTTATCAGTGTGTTTATGAACATACTCATATTAAAAGATTACAGACCAAATTTGGTCTGTTTCATTTTCAAAGGCAGTGTTTATTATACATTGAAACTATGCACTTGGTGATCCAAATTTAAGAGTCAGATAGTAAGTTCTGGTTACGAAGTCCCACGGCCTTCGCTCTCAGAGTTCCCGGGGCCAGTTAGCTTTTACTCCTGCGATTGGTGGCTCCCGGGGGGTATAGACTAGGGTTGGTGGGCAAGTTCCTTCCCGGGAAATGGCCTAGTGCAGTCCATGCTGGTCGGAACCAGCAGCAGGACTTCGTCTCTACATGGTATTTCTTTGCAATGTGTATAGGTTATTCGGAGAAGATATTTATAAGAGTTCTTATTGGAGGAGAGTTTCATGGTAGAAAGTTCATGAACTCAAAGAAAAATAAAGTTTAATTTATCTCTGAAGAGAAGATTCTGTATCTTTATGTAAGACGACCCTTTTTAGTTCCTGTGTCTATTTCTTTGATTAAAGATATAGACTGTGCTTTCGGGTCACAATTACCTTATTTTGAAATAGTTCAGATATTACATGACAACAAAGACCGATCTGTTGCTTTATTTTTCCAAGTTTGCGTGATTCAGTATGCGGATGGATGACACACCCTTAACTCAGTCAAGTATGTCCCTGACACTCTTGAGTGCTGGATTGTAACCTTTGAAAGCTATCTGGGGACATACTGAGTTCAGAGGTGGTTTTTCTTGTTGTCTCGGTGGCCTCTAGTGATCCTATGAACCTGGTTGAACTTGGCCTTGCCTGGGACTCATCTTGGGGCAGTGGGAAAACCTTCCTTTCCAGAGGCACGCTGTCTGGGACTGGGCCCTGATCATGCAATTTGGATAGTGTACTTTAATATTTTTGAACCTCCGTTTTCTATGTGATGGGTTTAATAATATTTTCATAGAGGTATTGGGAGGAAACTGTTGAAAATAATAAAATGTTTTATATATATATATATATATAAACTATAGGCTGATTCTGAACTCACTATGTAGCCCAGGCCACCCTCAAACTCACAGCAATCCTCCTGCCTCTGCCTCCTTGTCAATTCCAGGTGTTAGCCACCACGCCCAGCACTGTGATATGTGGTTACCAGAGATCGAACTCAGGACCTTGTGCTTGCCAGGCAGACGTTAGAACCATTGAGCTGAATCTCCAGCCCTAAAAATATTTTTAATATCACTTTATGAGGAAAAATATTCCTGGAGACAAAAGCTGGCTGCTTTTCTACCGACTGGCCTTAACTGTCCTGTTACAGAAGATGTCTGCAGTGTAGTGTGGCTGGCAGTTTCTCTTGACACTTAGCGAGGCCATTTCCTTCTCTGCTCAGAGCACTGAATGTTAATGGGCCAGAGAGGTTCTGAGATCCGAAGCGAGGACATCATTTTCAGATAAGCAGTTGCACAGAACCGTTGGTGACTTGCACAGTGTGCTTCCGGGACTGCTTACACCCGCGGGGAGAGCCCCCCGGTCTCCACATCACAGCACCCACTGGGACTGGAGAGCGTCTCAGTCCACTTGCCGGCAAGCGCTTCTGTCTAATAGCTGAGGGTCTACAAAGGTTAAAGTCCTGCCGCTGGCATTCCCCAAAACAGTTTGGGTCCTGTGGGGAAAGCTACCCTGAGCTTGGGTCTCAGAACTTCTGTACAGATTTGTTTCTTTTCTCTGCACTTGGAAGAATGGGCCTTATTCCCACTCAGCTGTTCTGCTTGCATGGCTTTACTCAGTGTTCCTGCTCTCGCCAGCGTGTCGCCTGTCCTCCTTGGCGAGGCCCCCATATGTATTTCTCCTTGCTGTGAGGAGAAGTATGTGGTGAAGCAGCACCGGGAGGCCCTGTGCTGGGCAGCTCTGCGTTCATCTCCGGAGCTGGAGTCTCGGAAACTTTACTTCTGGAAACAACATTTGTCCCCAGCGAGGAGTCTTGCTGATAATCTTGTTTTGCTGCTTATTCCTAAGTTTAGTGAACTTGGCAGAGCAAAGTACTCGCTAAGTCCGCCATATCAGCTTACAAGAAGTAGTTTCACAGAGTTCTCAGTTTTGGTGTTGAATGGGGTCCCTTCCATAGATTCTCTGCTGAACTTTCATTTGCAGCAGGGAGCGGTGAGTCTGCCACATCTGGTTTTCTGAGGGCTATTAGGAGATCTACGCGGGTGAAATCATGCCTGAGAAAGTGCTTTGGAAAAGCCGAAGCGGCACGCTGAGCACTGCTGATGGGGTGGCAGTGCTATCCCCAGGCCTCATCGGGCTGCATATGGAAGAGGAGGGCTGGGGTCGACAAGAGGTTGCCATGATCGTTGGAATAGGTCTGTGTATTCTTTTCCACTTCACTCTGATGTGTAACTTGGAATTTTTCTGGCCAGGCTAGCAGTTCTGTTCCAGTTGCAAGAAGCTACTTTGAGATTTTCTTAATGCTCTTTAAATATATTTGTAATTGTGTGTTATTAACGCAGTTCGATAATACTGTGTTGATGAATACAATTTCCATAATTCCATAATTCATAGGACCTGATGGTTCTGTGATAACATTTTCATTGACTTAGTACTTTTTGTGTTGAGACATGATGATATATTTTATGTGTACAAATTTGCAGAGTTCTAAATAATAGTAGAATGTAATTCTAATCATGACAGTGCTGATGCCTGTTCACTTAGCGAGGTAACCTCGTTACCCCTGTGGGTCCCGCTGCCTGGGCTGTGAGGTGTGAAGTCTGATTTGGACTTCTTACAGTGCGTTACACCTAGATCCAGGGAGTGTGTGTGTGTTTGGAGAGCTTGGGGCTGTGCAGAATTCAGTCTCTGTTGGAGACAGTGAGTCCCTCTGGGTCTTCACTTGCAGTGCTGTGGCCTGCATCCTGATCTTGCAGATTCTTTTCTACATTCAGAGATGTCTGAGAAATCCCTGGTAGAACGAGGCGAAAGGTGAAGTTATTGCAAATTTTGTTAAGTAGTTCTATTGCTTTTAAAGATTTGCACTTAAAACAAATTTTACTCTAAGAAGCCAAGACTTGAGAGTCAGTGAGAGTTCATATAACTTGACCAAGACTCATAGAGTTATTAACTAGTAAAGCCAGGTTTCAAACTGATACCTGTTTGTGCTGTTATCTCTCCACACAGACATTATATCTCCATTACCATTTTAAAGCCTAATTTAGACTTAAAAACTAGGAGACATTATTCCATATCTTTTTATATTTTTGTCACACAATTAAGATATAATGAGATGGTTCGTGGCCAAAGACCTTTCCTTCCCCTAGGATCCAACACTTGACGCCCATAACTAAAGGAGGAGAGGCTTATTTGGTTCATGTTTCAGGGGATCCAGATGGCTGCTCTAAGGCAGAGACAGACGTCATGGCGGAAGGTCTGGTGGGCCAGAGCTGCTCAGTTCATGAAGTCCAAGAAGCCAGGGCACAGTGCCAGGGAGAAAGGGGCCAAGGACCAGACATAGACCCAAGGCCAAATCTCCATGACCCCACTGGACCCAGACGTGCACTTCAGTAATCATCCGTGTGGCTCTGAATCCATCGTGTGGACCCAATTAAACTTAACCACCACAGCTACCAAATCACTCAGAATATATACATGCTATCTTTTAATTCATGGCAGCAGGAAATACACTAAATCTGTAGTTCAGGGCTCATTAAACCTGTGCCACGGGGCCGGGGACTTAGCTCAGTGGCTCCGGCACCTGTTTTGCAAGCTCAAAGGCCTGGGTCCGATCCCCAGTAACCACATACAGTACTGGGTGTGGAGACTCACGCCCAGCAGCAGCCAGTACCGCAGACCACAGTGCTGGGCGTGGTGGCTCATGTCTTTATTCCTAGCACCCGGGAGGCAGAGGCAGGAGGATTGCTGTGAGTTCCAGGCTCAGGATTGCTGTGAGCTCAGGACCAGGCTGAACTACAAAAGGGAGACCCTGTCTCAAACAAAAACAAAAAAACCTGTGCCAGTGTCTTTTACCAGTCCTGTATCTTACACACCTAGGGAAACAGGTGATTTGAACGTAACTGTCTTAAAAAGTTACTGGGTATATTTAGCACCAAGCTTCTTTTAAACTTCCACTCTAAGTCGTTATCACTGCATTTTCAGTCACATTCCATTGCATGTACCTTTATCACAGCAGTTTTGCCTCAGCAAAGGGTACTAACAATCTCTCAGAAATCCTTTCTTCATTCCCTTTTACCACGGTTATTCTTTGTCTGGTCAGCTTTTCTCTAAGCTCCTTCCACCCCGGCTCAGTCTGGGTCTCCTCTCCCATTTCTCTCAGTTCTGAAGAGAACAGATCCTCTGCGTGGCCTTGGAGTCGACTTGGCTTCAGACTGGAACCTTACTGTTCTCCTGGCCCCTAGACCTTGAGATGCAGCCACTGGACATGTATAGCCATCAGTATTTCTTAAATGCTTCTGGCTTTGCTGTATAGTCTAATTTAATTTTATTTTGTGGTACTGGCGATTAAACCCAGAACCTTCACATTAAAGTATATCTTCCTTCCTTCCTTCCTTCCTTCTTCTTTCCATCCTTCCTTCCTCTTCCCCTACCTCTTTCTCCTCCTCCTTCCTCTCTGTCTTTGTCTCCCCCGTACTCTGTGCATCTGTCTTTCTTTTATTCTTTTTTGTTTTTGAGACAAGGTCTTGCTGGGTTTAAACTTGTGCTCTTCCTGCATCAGCCTCCCATAGTGCTGAGATGGCAGGCGTGCACCACCAGGCCCTCCCATAGTGCTGAGATGGCAGGCGTGCACCACCAGGCCCTCCCATAGTGCTGAGATGGCAGGCGTGCACCACCAGGCCCTGCTTGCTCTTTTTTTTAAACTTATTTCTTACCAGCTTATGAAGTCGAATTGGTTGTTCCATTTTATGATTCATTTCAATTAAGAAACGGAATCAGGGAGCGCTCGTGGCTCTTTTCCAGTGCAGGCTAAAGGCAGAGTTCAAGCTGTACATACAGGCTCCAGGTCACAGAACAGGCTGTGCTCCAGGAGCGCGTGTGGGAGTCAGTTATTGGCAGTTCAACTGCATTTTACCACAGTGGAAAGAAAATGTTATAAATGGTGATTAAGTCGCTCAGCTGGCCGAGAAGGGTGTGCTTAACTCTAAAGGAACTAAAGGTGATGCGTTTGCACAGGAGAGAAATGCCACTTGGGGCAGTGAGGTTGTGGCCACAGAGAAAAGGGAGCACTGTTTTCTTAGGGATGAGCATCTTTGATTGGAAGGGAGGTGATGGACATCTGCAGCCAGGTGAGCTGAGCACGTATCTCTGCCTTGCTCCTCGCTTTGGTGTGCAGGTGAAGTAGACCAGCAGCGTCTGATGACCATTTTTTTCTGTGAATTCCTAGGTTTTTGTGAGTGTGCTTCTCAGACGTGGCAGGTGTCCACAGGGAGGGAGGGGCGTGCGTGGATTTTTCCTTGTTTTTTTATGGGACAAGTATGGTACAAGTAATTCAAGCAAACTTTTCCTATGTATTGAATTCTGGACCCTCTGGTGGAAGGAAAATATAAGGGAAGAATACCTGACCCAAAGCAAATCTTGCTGACACTGTCATTTTCCTCATGGCACTGTTACCAGCTGTGTGGAACATAGAAAATAATCTAATAAGTGTATGGATATTTTATGGAGCGTGTTTATTAATTTTTAGCATTATATTAACTGATTTAGAGAATAAAACTTGCATCATGCTTGCAAGAATTCTTAGCAGACTAGTTTTTAGTCTCTTTTTTGTTATATTCTCTTTCATTCTTGAATTAGAGGGAAAATCATATGTTTTTGAGATTTTTATAAAACATAAGACATCTTCTTTTATTTATTTTTGTTTTGTTTTGTTTTTTCAAGACAGAGTCTGGCTATTGTAGATCAGGCTCACCTTGAATCCCCTATATAGCCAAGGCTGGCTCCAAATTCACAGTGATCCTCCTGCCTCAGCCTCCCAAGTACTGGGATTACAGGGTTGTGCCACTGTGCCCGATGAGACGTTAGGCATGAGATGTAACTTGTGCACCCAGGGACCCTCAGGGTGGCGTGGAGCACCCACACGTGGTGTTGGTGAGGAGGTGCAGGCTGGAGCTGGTGCCCTTTCCATACCCACCTCGAATTTTCTGCTCCTGGTGGACTGTGCGGTCTGGAGGGAGGGGTGAGGAGGCTGTCATGCCATAGGAGAGGGTGCTTTGGGGCACTGGGCTGCTGGGGCAGGGAGCGGAGCCCTGTGTGGTGCCGTGCTTCGCCCGCCTCGCACCTCCTGTAGGAAGCCTCGTTTCCAGAAAACTCTTTGTAGACCCTGGACTTGTCTTCCGCACATGTTCTGCCTACTTGTAACTAGATGGCCTCATGCCATTTTCTTCCTTAGGGTCAAGAAACCAGAGCATGGCTCTGAGCAACGGGAGCACCGATTTTATGTTTCTGAGCAATGGCAGCATCGCAACCAGCGCGACCAGCCAGAGTCCCCTGGCGCCCGCGGACGGAGACCTCACTGCCCAGCAGCTCCTACCCAAAGACGCAGCACAAGCAAAAGTGAGTCCCAACAGATGCCTGCATCGCAACGGCACCGTGAAGTCATCCTTCCTGCCTTTAGACAGCCAAAGAGTGCCTCCAGTGCACCCCCAGCACTGCCACCCTTGCCCATACCATCACCCACTGAGCAGCCATCACAGCCATCCTGAGTGCCACCCTGAGACCGGCCCTGCAGTGACCTCCACCTTGGCCTCGTGTTGCATGCAGCCGCCCTCAGAGTATTCCTCGTCTCTGTGTGCAAACCATTCACCCGTGTACCAGGCCGCATGCTGCTTGCAGCCCTCGCCACCCTTCTGCCTGCACCACCCATGGCCCGACCGTTTCCAGCACCAGCCTGTGCAGCGGCACATAGCCAGCCTCAGGTGAGTGTGTCCAGCGTCTGTGGGGCGAGGGGCAGGCGGAGAGGACGGACGGTCAGGGACGCACACAGGTGAGAATGGGCGTTCTGTGGACTGCATGGAGCCTGCTGAGATGCAGATAACTTCATCTGCCCTTTTTATCCATTGATTCTTAGTCTCCGTGTTCTCTTCTCCTGTCTGCACACTGCTTAAGAATCCTTGAGTTATGAGGTTTGGTATACAGCTTTATTGTTAGCAGTTTCTGTTGTTGTGCCAAGGAGCGTGTTTGTCATGAAGCTGTCTCGCGGGAGGCCTCTGCTTGTTCTCTGGTCGTGGCCAGCCCGGTGGAAAGCAAGCACCGAGTGGCTCCCTCAGGCTTTTCACGGCTGTGCTCCTGGATTGTGACCACGTGGTACGGGTGGCTGTGTACGCCGCTGAGATTGGGCGGGAGTAACAGTCCCTTCCGTAGAGGATGAAATCCATATTCCGCAGCACAGGACTTTAAAAATATTTTTTGTGAGACATTTTTAGATCTAGTAGATAGAAAAAGAAAAATCTCCATCCCTGTGCAGCTTCCCCCTGACCCCGCCTGCGGTTCTCCCCAAGTGCTTTCTCAGCGGCCTCGTTCCCAGGTGAGCTAATTGCCGCAGAGCAGCAGGTAGTAGAGCTTCTAATGGTACAGCATGTTGTAGAGACCAAGGATCATTTCATAAAACATTGTAGTGACCTAGTAGGGCCCGCTCCTTCAAATCAGGGTCTGATTGACAGGGAAACGCACAGGACAGCGAGTGCGGGGCGGTGGGAGCTCCGTTTTGTTAGCAAGTCGCTCCAGAAAAGCTGCATGATAAGCACTTCTACCTTTATCAGGTTTTCCATGTTGTTGATACCTTAGCTTCAATGTTTTAGAAAGAAGAAGAAAAAGATGAGAGAAAAGGGGAAAGAGGGTAGAGTGGGAGGGAGAGTCTTGAAATGTGTTGTAGTTTTTGAATCCACAGTACATTACAGCCTGTTCTAAAGCTGTGGGAAGAAATTCACCAAATTCATCAAGGCCACGTCTTACAAGGTTTGTCCCGACAGTCTTGTACTGAATGACTTGCAGTCTTTTTCCATTTTGAACCAAACTGTGTGAATAGTTGATTCTAAAATTACATGATCATAGGATTGATGTTTTTGAGTTGTAAATTACATGGTTGCAGAGTGTGAGATGAAATAAACACTTCTCCATTCTGAAGCTGAACTGTCCTTTGGAAAACTCATAAAGTATGAAAGCTATGGGCAAGTAACCGATGTTTTCAATGTGCCAGGTTGTGCCAAGATTTCCTGGACAGGCTTAGTGTTTCTCGGTGATCTAATTCACAAGGAATGAGAACCTTCGTGCACTTTGAGAGGGACTGCGCAGCGCCCGGTGTTGACCCCCGCCTCGGCCATCATGCCGAGCTCCTGTGCTTGTCAGGGTGGAGGTGGTCAGTGGACGTTAACTGGACAGAAAACATGGTGGGGAGTGAGGTGGCTGCTGGGATGAGAGTGTGTTACTGAACAAGGAAGTGAGGCCCAGTGAAGAAGTTCCCTGGAAGGAAAGGCTGTGGCTCAGTGGCGTCCTTCACATTTTAAAACGGGAAATAAGGGCAGTCGTTAACTTGAATAAAATGTTATATTTGTCCACCAAAGAAAGATACAGAAGGAAGTAGAATATAATGAAGGAAATTTATGTGATTTAGAATTTTATCTGAAGAACTTGAGCCTTTTGATTTCGTTTTGTTATAGTCAGAGAATCTTTTTTTAGGAGTATAGATTTGGTTTTTATTTTATATCAGTACGTAACTGTGCTAGTGTGTGGGGTGCAGTGTGTTGGTCTGATACCTGTAAACATTGTGTAATGACCAGATCAGGATAATTAACTTACCTGTACTTCAAGCGTTTATCAGTTCTTTGTAGTGAAACATTTCTAGTTACTCTGAAATAACTGTTTGTTAACTAGTCATTATACTGTGCAGCTTGGAGAAGGAAGTGTAGTCGCAGTGTAGAACTTGGCTCACTAGGAAAACCTAAGTCCCCGAGTTACTTCTGTGCTCACCTGGGAAAGCCTGCTGCCCTCAGCATGCAGCGGGGCGCTCCGAGGTCCTTCCCATTCTGAGTGCTGCCCTATTCATGAACTGCTCTTTGCTCAGAAATGGTGATTAGGTTTGTGTAAAGTTTTTCTTTTAGCACTTAACAGCACAGGTAGGTACCAGAACGCCTCATCCTCAGAACCACACTCCTTTGCACAGAATCATCTGGTGGGTTTTCCAGTCATTTGTTTCACTGCTCCTTGTTCCTAGCTGCTGCATTGTCTAAAACTTCGATCTCCCCCCCCCCCCCCGTTCTGAATCAGGAAGCTTCATGTCATCCACGGGGACTTCACAGGCGACACTGTTGCCTCGTCCTAGGACTGCGCTGCCCTGAGAACTGTCTTCTGAACTCTCCTGTCCTTGTTTGTCTGGCTCATCTTGAGTAAAGCCACGTCTGTTTGTGTGCCGCTAACAAGTGGCCTGCCAGTATTTTCTGTGTCTGAAGAACCAGAGTGAGCAGCTTGTTTCTTGGCTGCTGTGGGAGAAAGTGCTGAGCTTGACCGGCGCTGAGCTCCTCTCCATCTGCACCGTCCAGGGAGGGGAGCTCTTTCGGGAACTAGGCCTGAGCTGATGCGCAGCTTGTCCGTACACCTGTAGTAGTAGCTCTTTGAACCCTGAGGGCCGAGGGTCTGGGGGGGGGGTGACTGAGACCTCTGCTGGCACAGCGTGTCCTGACCCCAGGCCTCTGCAGCCAGCACAGACCAGACCCTTCTGAAGCTATCTGCACAGGGTGGGGCTGCTCCACTTGCGGGCCCCTCTTCGTTTTGCACCAGGAAAAGGCCACTGACAGCGAGATAATCGTTCATGTTCATTTCTTGCTGTAAATTACTAACTCTGGGTGTTCCGGCCTGGTGTTACTTGCAGGAAGGGACAGACTGTGCTCTAGTCCTTCTCTGCTCAGGGGGGTCCAAATGAAGGTAGAAATGAGACTCTGAGCTACACCGCCATACTGTGCCACCTGTATCTGGGCAGGTGCAGGACCTGGCTCTGTCACAGAAGCAGCCGCGGCTCTGAAGCAGTGTGCTCTCTCTGCCACCTCACAGATCTTGCTGTCACCTCATGCTGCGGATTGGGCACTGGGGAGCAGCAGGGACACCTTTGTTAGCATAACCGGTTCGCACTGCAGGGTTGGGCTGCTTCTACTCTGCTTAGAACATAACAAAGAAATGGTAAAAGATAAATGTTCCTTTTTTATAAAGCTTGAAGATCTGTAGCCCTGTATTAGAGAGAGCTGCAGAGCAGAGACAGAGCCCTTCAGAGTCTGCAGAGGCCACAGCTGCACCCCACCCCACGCAGACATGGTTGCTCAGGACGCTTGGAGGCCAAAGCATGGTTCTGCACAGCGGCTCCTCATTCCAGCTTTTCTGAGCAGATGAGAGGGCAGAGCATGGCTTTCCGGGACAGCTGATACAGCAGCCTCTGAGATGCCCGTATGCTCTCTTGATCTCCTCCTTCTTTTCTCAGTGCACTGTGGGATGGTGTGAGAGCCCGGACTTGGGGCACATTGAGTCCTGGCCCTGCGGACGACTAGCCTGGGGCTGTGGTAACTGCCTGCCTCAGTGTCCATTTCTGTGAGAACAGAGTAAGAGTCATCATCTTACACCCAGCCCAGGGCCCAGCACCAGGTATTAATTTCCTCCTCAACTTTTATTCTTTTAGTTTAAGTTTTTTGCTGCTGGTGCTTACTTTTGTTGATACCGTTTACCAAAATAGAAGTTTGTCAGTCAGTTTGACAGAGGCCTGTTTTACGAGGAGCCCCCTGAGCCCTCGTCCCACTTTGCGTGAGCAGAGTAGTCCCTCCCAGAGACTGCACTTCACAATACAGTGCGCGTCCTGCTCATCTCTTACCTTAATAATGAAAGTCAAGAGGCAGCGCTTCTTTGTGTCATAACATTAATTGATACAGTGTTAGGAATGAACAATGGTAGCCCTTAGCCGCCCACTTTCCTGGTACCACTGGTTGCTTCGCAGGTACTGGAGAGTGAAAAGAAAGAAAAAGTTCAAGTGTTCTTTTCTCTTTTGAAAGTCGTGACATAGTTGGCAAGCAGTGTGATTTAATGAAGACAGTGTCGCGGGCCAATTACATTTCCAATTCCAGGGAAGGGCTGCCGTTACCAGGTTCAGCTCAGATTGTTGGGTGCAAGTTAAAAGAATTCGTAGAACTTAGCACTTACAGGAGAGTGCTCATTCCTGCGCTGCTCTGCCCTTCTCAGTAAAACTGTACAGAATGACATCCTTTGTTCCTTGGACACACACCAGATACTCAACTGATTGCTTGTTATTTGGGAGTTGAGCTTAATAAATATTTGTTGAATGAATGATTATAAAACATTATTTCTTAAGACATCTTGTTTTATGAAAGAATTTACAGTGTTTGAAAAATAAAACCTCCTGAAATCAGAGCGCAGGTGGTAGTTAGACAGCTTAATCCAGGAGAAGAGGGCAGAGTTGGGAACAGGACCCATGTGCTCAGAGTGACAGCGTGCGAGTGGGGGGCGTGCCAGTCCCACCGAGGTGAGGAGGTGGGAGGGCACCTCTCCAGCCCTGCGGGGTGGGCGAGGCGACCACCACCTGCAGCGGGGCCAGGCCTTCCCTTCACTCCTCCTTGGAAGAACGGTGTGTGGTGGTCACCCGAAAACAGGGCTTCGAAATGTTGTGTCATTTGCACACAGCAGTGGCGGAGCATCCCGCTGCCTGGCGTGTGGCATTGTGTGGTTCCAGCGCCTGTGATACCCAGATGCCTAAGTCTGTTTCGGCCAGAGGTCTGGCCTGCAGAGGCCCCTGGTGTTTGGAAGACCCTCAGAAGCGTGTTGTTGGACCCATTGATGGCTCACTGTCACTCCGCTTCTCCCTGTGGAGCTCAGTTTGTGTTCACTGGAAGATGAACATCAGGAGCTTCGGGTCTGACGCGCCCTGGGCGGGGAGAAGGGGAAAGCACTGTTTCCTGTACTGCTGTTGCCTGAGTCTGCCTTGGGGATAGATACTACCTCGTGTCATTTAAACCTCCTCACTTCGCACGCACCGACTCTAGAAAACGACAGTGTGAGGAGAAGAGACCACGCGCAGATGCCGTCAGTCTGCATGCCCGATCTCCGAGTCTGTCTGAGGTGTGAGGAGGGCCGGGAGACTGACCGGGGAGCCAGCCTGAGGGAGCCGTGCTGCCTGCGCCCCTCGGCCGCCCCGCCTGCATTCAGATCTAGCATGCGTGCTTTTTATAAGTGGCCAATAAATAATAAAACTGGGTGACTGCGTGATGGACTCTAATTCCTAATAAGAATTTGAGTTTTCCTTTGTTGGTATGTATTCTTCTAAATTTAAAATGGGAATAAAGTGAGAATCCAAAAGCAAATTCGATGTCTTATTTTGTATGCCTTGGCTGAGTTATTTGTTGAACTAAAATCCGCTTCCCCACCATTTGCATAGTGCAGGGCCCCGCAGTCACTAGAGTGTGAGATTCCGCAGCGCAGGGCACGAGCGCGCTGGGGTGCCTGGGAGAAGCGGTGCACACCTCGCATGTTCGTCCCCCGGGCCTGTCTCTGCGTCTGCGGTCACTCGGGCCGCCCAGCCTGCACACTGCTGGCATTGTGTCCCTCCAGCCTGGAGGTCTGCAGTCCTTTCCCCAGACTCCTCGCTGGGCTTCAAGGGACGGAGTGTTTGGGAGAAGGAAGATGGTGCAGGGCTTCTAGCTCCAGGCAGGCGCCGGGGCTAAGAGCCCAAGACCCAGTGACGCCCCCGACAGGCCTTTTCCCTGTCTTCTCTTTAGAGGTTTAGACTGGGAACTGACTGTGTCTCGCGCTCACTGACATGTATGGGCGAGCTGCAATGGGAGCTGATTCTCTTGGTACTGCAGATACTAAAGATTCTGGTCTTCAGCCTTAGGTGTGAGGCTGGAACTTTGTCTCCCACAGATTGTGGGGACTAAGATTACTTCACGGTAAAGCAGGCATTGGGGGGCTGTTTAAAAGTATTACTGATGGTTAAAAGGTTTCTCTGTGACCTACAGTTAAGCTCACTGAGCTCACACGGTACTGCGTGCTTTTCCTCGCCTCCTTGCCCCTAGCCACCTCCTCCTCCTCCTCCCAAAGCTTAAATTCTCCATGGGCATCATCAGGGTCTGGGGAGTATTTTGGCTGGAGGATCGCAGACTTCGTTCCAGCAATCCATGCTCTTAGTTAAGTTTAATAAGTTTTTTCTGGCTTTCTTATGGGCTTTTCTTGGATCACTTATTAACAATTATTATTCACATCTTTTTAAGAAAAGTATATACTAGACTCTCCTTTAGCGTATTCTGTCCAGGGCTCACAGCAGCAGTCTGGCCTGGAAGGGCTTGAGTTTAAGGATAAGTACTTTCTAATTTTGCGTGACTTCAAATGTAAAGAGAGGTTACTTCATAGCCTCCAACAAAATGTACAAATTTAACTCCACGGGCTGAGGGGGAATGTTTTCTTTTAACCAAAATTACTTGTCATCTCTTTAACAACATTTTTCACTACCCAGCCATCCTTTTAAGAATTCCAGTTTTTAAAATTGTCTTTACTTTTAGGAAAAAAGTGGGGAAACACTCTTAGATTTCTGTCTGTCGTTGTCGTACAGGGCCTGGCCATACAGCACTTTGACCTTTCAGGCGCCCGTCCGCTGTCTGCTCAGTACGTGGCAGGGACAGACGTGTTAGAGAATGAATGTTGTGGGCCCGGCTTCGCTTCCCTTTCGGGGAAGGGCTCCAGCCACCTTCTGTGACCTGGAGGCCCCAAACTCATCTCAAGGAGAAAGGAGGTGACACCCCGCGCCCCACCCCCTGGCGTTCCCACCCTGCTTAACACTGTTCCTGGGGTGGACCCCAGCAGCAGATAGCATCATCTCTTGCTTGGCACTTGGACCAGCCTTAACTGGTAAGTTTCTTTTAATCTAAATTGGAACTGAAGCTGTTACATGGAGGTCTGATTTGTGGTTTTGAGCCCCGCAAAACAGGAGAGGTCGTGTTCAGTTATGTGCAAAGCATATTTTTCTTTCAGAGCATCACATAGAAATGCCTGCCTGTTGTCCGGCCCGGCTCCCAGTGTGCTGGCTGTTAGGCAGATCTGGTGGGTGTGCAGTCTTGGTCTACATCCTTAAGTCTCCGATGTCTGTCTTTTGTCGCAGTTTCGGTGGATCTGGCGTGGGGGTCTGTAAGTGTGTGCTGTAGTCTTAGCATATCTTCTCCGCACATTCTTAAGTACCTACTGTATTTGGAAGGGAACGGCGAAGTATTTTCACAGCTAAATCAGAGGTGAGGCATTTTTTCCAGCTAGTTAATAACTGCTGAATGCTTGAGTGGGGTTAAAAGTAGAGAGAAGTCAGAGATGGCAAACGAGGCTCATCAGCAGAGCTGCCCACAGTGCTGCTCGTCACCGAGACGCACGTGCTGTCTCTGCCTGGACTGACGCGTTCCCGCCTTCATGAGGAGAGGGTAAGGATGTACAATCTGTTCAAATGCAGATGGGTTAACGCCAGTAGATGGTCACAGTCAGGGACCTGGATGTGTTGTAAGAGAAGTGTGCTTAACGTGGTTTTAACTGTGATTTTATTATTACAGTGTAGAAGTGAATTATTCTCTTTTTCCTTGTTACAGTAACTTAAGGCTTCTGTTTACAAATCATGATTTAAAAGAAAAGCAGTTCTTCATTATTAAATTTATAAAACTTAAATTATATCACAGGCTATATCTAAGTGGAAATCCTAAGCGTCCCATCAAGGTTCACAGGGGAGAGAGGCTTCCTCCGCCGCCCCCCGTGGAGTCAGTCTGTGGATGCGACAGCTGACCACGACCCTGGGGCGCTGCGACTGTGGGCTTCAGAGCCTTCAGCTTGTCTCCTGTTGATCATACGAGTACCTCCTTTACCTAACTTGTGATTTTTTATAACACAGTGACCTTCCTAAGAATTTTAATAATAAGTTTTATTGTTACTAGAAGTATTCTAAAATGTTCCCTGATTATACATAATAGTTACTCTCAAAGTTTAAAGATCTTTTAAAAATTATTGACCTGGGACTTTTTCATGCTCTGTGCTTAGGTCCTTCGTGAAGAAATGAACCTTAATGGCATAAAATTACAATTAAAATTTATAATGACAATGTTAATGATTTCATCAAACTCTTACCATGTGACAGGCGTTCTGCTGTATTTTACACACACTCTGATTTAATCTTGAAAACAGCCCAAGGAATTCAGGGCTATTCTTGTCATCTTCATTTGGTAGAAGAAACTGAGGTCTGAAAAAGTTAAGCCATGTTTATAAATTGATTAAAGGGTTAGTAGTAAGTGGCAGAGCCTAAGGTCGAATCCAGGTCTGTCCAATGTGGAAATCTTCCTCATCAGAGCTCAGAGCTGCTGTATTGAGAATTGGGTGTTTGTTTCAGCGGTCACTGACTGCGTCCGAGGCATCTATGCCGGTTCGTTCTTGAGATCACGGAACTGAAATCACACTGCAGTCACGGGATCACAGAAGTGTCCCAGGCGACTTGAGAAATACCAGATTGGGGGTCAGCAGCCTCACTTCCTGTGAGTGCGATGCCTGGAGAAGCCCATTCTCAGCCCACAGTCTGCTGTCCACTCCGGGCCCATGAGTCCTCCCGGCCGGGCACGTGGTGTTCCTTGGAAACACAGTCACAGTAGTTTTTCACAGCTGGTTCTCCCAGGCCTCTGTCACTGCTGATGCTCTGCGATGCTCTGTATCTCATCTGAGCAGGGCAGGTGTCAAGAGTCACTCATTTAAAACCTTGGTGGAATTCAGTTTTTGTGTATTTCCCTAAACTCAACCTGAATTTTAACTGTCTGAGCCTCTATTTAAACTGCAGCTATTTTAAACAAGGGAATGTTTTAGACAGAACTAGTCTACATTCTGAAAGTCAGGTACTTTGGTCAGGATAGGTTATGGCCTGGAAAGACCCTCTGAGGAGCTGTTGGGGTGCCGGGAAGACTCTAGGTTGATCAGTGTGGTCATGGAGCTGTGTATGTGGGCAAAACTCTGTTGGCCAGGGGCCGGGGATGTTGCTCAGTGGTGCTGTGCCTGCCTGGCAATGCAGTAACCTAGTTTGATCGACCAATCTGCAAAACAAACAAACAGAAACTTCATTGGCTGGGACACTTCACTTTTATGCCTTTGACTGAAGACTGAGAGGAATGGCTTAAAAGAACGGTAGGAAGGAAGCGCAGAATCCCTGTCCTCATCTCTTCCCTGTACAGGGAAGCAGCAAAGTCAGCCCATGTGGGGGCCAGAGAGGAGCAGGCAGGGAGGGCCGGGACACTGCCCCACCGGCGTGCTTGCCTCCTCTTAGCCGCTTCCCAATCAGCCCGGCTCCACCCCGAGGTGCTAACCTGGTCTGTGTGTGTCCTTGATTGCAGATAGCAAAACCAAGTAGAATTTTGATCTTGTGATCTAAAAAGAACGGTGGCATGCTCTGCAGCCTGGTAACCCTCACACCGCCCCGCTTTACCTGCTTGCCCGCAGCGCTTCCCGGTCCGGGAGCTGGGGCATCTCTGTGAGGTGCTGTCTTCCTAGTCAGTTCTCAGGAGCAGAAATTATCTTCTTTAAAGCTCAGCAAGTGCTTAGTGAGTTGGAATCTTTGCGGGTGGAGAAGAGATGACTAAAGGAATGATTTAATATGCTGAGAATATAGGGAGGAAGGTACTAACGCATCTTTCCCGTCTCTCGGTCCAAGATGCTGCAGTAGAGGAAGCCAAGGTTAGAGAGAGGTCTGTTTTCTGTGCAGAAGCCAGTGTCAGGTCAGAAAGGAATGGGAAGGGCACGCAGTCATGCCAAGCGAGTCGTGGGTGAGCCTTGTGAGTCTCCCCCCAACACTGCAGCCAATGACGCAGGTCCGGAAGGGCACAGTGGGCCCGCTGACGTGAAATTGTGCACCGCTCACTTTGTAGATGTAGGTATGTGCGAAGAAAGCCCACAGGAGTGTGTGCAGCCATCCTGTGGGAAGCCTAGCTGAGAGGCCTAAAACTGCTTTCAGAACCTTTGTTCTGGGTCATCCTTTAGCATGTACATGCCATGCGAGTCAAATCTTCATATTTGGTTGGGGGCCCATTTTATAGTGTCCCTGTCTTCCACCAGCTAAATTTGCTTTCAAGTAACAGTTATAATAACACCGTATACTCATTAGTTCTTTTTTGTCTCTCCACATCCAAAGGTTTACTTATGTAACAAAAACACAGAGTGATCTAAGCAGAGAGGAACCCTGGTTAGTGAAGTCAAGGGTGTAGACACTCCCCAGGTACTGTCAAGTGCCACAAACACCACCAAGTGCAGAAATAAGTCACACTGTGATTAATAAGCCAGCAATTCCTCTAGGAAACTTTCTTTTTAAATTATCTTTTTTTTTGCTCTTTACTTGTAGCTGGGTCTCATACAAGAGAAACTGTGTGATACTTAAGCTTGTGAGTCTCATTTATTTCACTTAACATGGTCTCATGATGCATCCATGTTCCTACAAAGGACTCAAGTTTATCCTTCTTTATGACAGAGTGGTGCTCTCTTGTATATACATACCTCATTTTCTTTATCCATTCGTCTATTGATGGGCATATAGGTCACCTCCAAGACTGAGCTATTGTGAATTGTGTTGTTGTGAATGTGAGTGTGCAGGTATCACTGTAATACGATGTCTTTAACTCTTTGGGAAAGATAGCTAGAAGGGGAGAAGCTTGGTCCAATAGAATTTCTGGTTTAGTTTCTCGAAGAATCTCTGTACTGATTTCCACAGTGGGGGTGCATTTTCACCAACAATGTAGAAGGGTTCTTTCCTCACAGCTCTATCAGCATTTGTTATTATTTGATTTCTTGATAATAGCAATTCTTTCTGGGGTAAGATGAAATCTCAGTGTTGTTTTAATTAGCATTTTCTAATGGCCAGCAATGTTGGACATTTTTTCATATGTATATTGGCCATCTGTGCTTTTGAGAAGTTTTGCTCATTTTTTGGGGTCTTTTATTTTGGGGAATCCAATTGTTTTTAAGCTCTTTCTGTGTTCCAGATATAGTACTCTATCTGGACTGTGACATGTACATGCTATAGAGAGTTGAGTTCTTTAGGATAGCTGACAAATTTTTTTCCCCAATTCTATAGGTTGCCTCTTTGCTTTGTTGGTTGTTTCTTCTGCTGTGCAAAAGCTTTTTAATTTGATGTGATCCTATTTTTTTTTAGTATTATTTCTTGCACCTTTGGGGTTCTGTTCAGAAAGTCCTTGCCTATATCTGCATCTACAGAGTTTTACTTATTTTATCTTCTATCAGGTTAAGTGTCTACTTTCAGATTTAGATCTTTGATCCATTGTGATTTAGTTTAGTACATGGTGAGAGATACAGGTCTAGGTTCAGTCTTCTGCATGTGGATAACTAGTTTCCCACTTTTATTTGTTAAAGAGACTATTTTACTCCAACGTAAGTTTTTGCCCCCTGTCAAAGACCAGGTAGCTAAGTGTACCTAGAGTTGTTTTGCAACCTCTCCTTTGTTCCATTGATCCATATGTCTTCTTTTTGGCAGTTCCATACTTATTTTTGTCATTCTAGCTTTGTAGTATAACTTGAATTCTAGGATTGTAATGTATCTTGCCTTGCTCTTGCTGGCCAGGATTGTCTTTGCTATATTCTAGGTCTCTTCTGGTTCCATGTGAATTTTAGTATTGTTTTCTCTAATTCTGTGAGGAATGCTGTTGGTGTTTTTATTGGGATTGTATCAAATCTCTATAACATTTTTGGAAATAACCATTTTGGTTGGTTCTGCCTACCCAGGAACAAAGGATGTCTTTCTATTTTCTGATATCTTCTTTGATCTCCTTTTTTTAAGAGTCTGTAGTTTTTCCTGTAGACATCTTTTACTTCCTGGGTTAGGTTGATTCCCAGATATTTAATTTTTCATGATGCTATTATGAAAGATATTGCTTCACTGATTTCTTTCTCCATGAGTTTTTTGAGTATTAAGAACACCATTGACTTTTGGGTATTTATTTTATATGATGCTGTGCTAGTGAATTGGGTTATTAATTCTAAGACACTTAGATGAGTCTTTTGCCTGTAGAGGAGTATTGTGGAGTATTGGCATTAAAACTTCTCTTAAGATCAAGATCTGCACTTTTTTAAGGTGGTAGTATTTTTAAATTACTTCTCTAATTTCATTGCCTAATATTGGATTATTCAGGCTTTTTATACCTTCTTGGTTCAACTTTGGCAGGTTGAAATAGTCTTTAATATCCATAACCTTTTTTCAGCTCCCATTACCAAATGGGGCCAAACAAAAATTCTTGTCTTCTCACAGCCAGGAAATTATGGACAGTTCCCTTTCAGGAAATGAGGGAGAGAGAGAAAATAGATGCTCCTCATAGTCATTGCTGTTTAGGTCTAGATTGCCAAAATCTGGCTAACGGAATAAGTGCCAAATAACCGAGAGATCTGTTGCCACTGTTGTAGTCCTAGAAAAGACAGTGTCAGAATCTGCATTCGTCCCCTCTGTTGATTAAACAGCTTCACCAGAGAGCCTTCAGCCACATCCTGCACCAGGGTGGAGAGTGGAAGTAGAGGCCCTTCGCCACATAGGTGGGGCGTGGTCAGGTTGTGATTTGCACAGTTGTGGATGCCATGTATTTTGTGGAAATGAATCTTTGGATTCTACTTTCCCCCTTAAAAACAAGGCTTTATAGGAGATGGTGAGTGAAATGTCACAAATTATTAAGGCTGGCTTAGATTATTCAGGAAGTGCAGTGGGGGGAAACTTAACATCTGGATCCAAGATGACTGTGTGAGTAGTCATAGAAATTACAAAGGAAGTCACAGCTGTGGAAAGTTTAACATGCATGTCCAAAGAATTATGTTCCTATCACCAACTAGCAAAATTATTTGCCACAATTGCAGTGTCGCGTAGCTTCAGTGTAAGCATCTTATAAGGAAATAGGAAAGACATATGTAATTGCAGCGTCATGACATAGTAGTGTGGTTACAGTTGTATAATTATAAATAAATCATGGCAGATATTATTATACAGCATTAAGATCATGTTTTCGTGTGAGATTTTAATTACATGGAAAAGCCTCATGGTCCAGAGTGATAGCACATATGATTCTAATTGTTTGCATATTTTATATCTGTGTTTGGTACAAAGGAAAAACTACTGAAAGGAAACCAAGCATAAAGAATTACAGAGCTTTTATTGGTATAGTGAGAATATGGGTTATTGTTTCTTTCCTTCAAAATAGTCTTTTTCAGAGCTTAAGAGAATAAATGTATTAGTTTCATAATTAGAGAACAAAGCCAATATAAAAACAAAAAATACATTTCCTGAGGAAAGCATCGATTCCTCTTCAAAAACTGAAGTTGTATTTTAGAATGGCAAACATTAAAGATAATTGTTTCAGAAACAGAAATGGTTGCCTCCTACTGCCTTTCTGCGGTAGCAGGTGGAAGACAGGCATTTCGGCTGCTAACAGCAGCCTTTTCAACCTGAATCTTTGTTCTTCTGGGAAACCCGCACATTGTGCAGACTGAGGGTCTCTGATAAACTCGCATCATCTCCTCCGCATTCCCACCTGTGATATGCGCATCACAGGTGTGTGGTTGGTGTCACCAGCTGGTCTGTTTTTTTAGGATTTTTTTGAGACAGGGTCTCGCTTTGTAGTTCAGGCTGGCCCTGAGCTCAGCCTCCAACTCACTTCACAGCAGTCCTCCTGCCTCTGCCTCCCGAGTGCTGGGATTACAGGCCTGAGCCACCACGCCCGGCACTGTGGTGTGTGGTACTGGTTGCTGCTGGGCGTGAGTCTCCACACCCAGTATTGTATGTGGTTACCGGGGATCGAACCGGGTCCTTGCACTTGCAAGACAGGCGCCGGAACCACTGAGCTAAATCCCTGGCCTACCTGGTCATTTTTGGGTTCATGTGCCACTAACAGACTAGGCACTCTGGCAGACCCTCCAGCCTAATAATCTGGAGCATTTTTTCCCACCCAGCCAGTCATCTAGTCCACCTCTCCAGCCATCCTCCTAAAGAGCTAGCATTGAGTTTCAAAGCATCCTAAAACTCAAGTTCTTAGCTCTTTACGGAGGGGATGCTTTTTGCTGACCATGCACATGAAGGATTTCATCGTAGAGCTTTGATCAGAGGAGCCTGGTCCACTGGCTTTTGCCATGAAACCCTTGTGAAGAGGCTAAAATGTGTGGTAATTTAAATCATCTAAAATTTCATAGGACAGCACAGAAAACTTCACAGCAGGAAAGAGTCTTAGGAATAATTTAGTGCTATACACATGAGGGAATTGAGGCCCGGGAAGTTAAAGTAGAGGTGGGCCTTGTTCAGGGGCAGAGCACACCTGTGGTACCCCGCGCCACAGTGGTGATAGTGTGGGTCCGGTTGCCCTTGTGGCTGAGCATGAGAAGAACATTGCTGCAGCTCAGTCACATGTGGTCTCAGTGTGGTGGCATTTTTCTTATTTTTCAGCAGAAAATTTTCATTTGTACTCATCTATTTGAAGCTTAGTTGATATATTTTTTCTTCGTTAATCTTACATTTTGAGAAGAAAATTCTTTTCTAAGAATATTATTTTTTATTGAAACTAACTGTAGTAGTTTTGCCTTAACTCTGTTTATTAAAATTTTGACCATTGTTCCTGATCTGAGCTGGAGAAATTTAATTTTGTGTGTGTGTGATGTGACGACAGAGAGGGAACTCAGAGCCTGGCACGGCTGGGCCAGTGTTCTGTCTGAGCCCCAGTCCCAGGCCCAAAGTTAACGTTCAAGTTAAAGGATCAACGCAGGAGAGTTTAGCCAAGGAAGAAGTGTTGCTGCGTGCTGGACTGCAGAGTCGCTGTGGACGGGGAAGAGGCTTGGCCTCTGCCTCCGTGAAGATGTCACGACAGCTGCGGGTCTCATCTCGCTTTCACTGTTGGAATCCGCTTGGTCATAGTGGATTCTCCCTATTCTATTTAACTTCCTACTCCAAAGGTCTTTTTTATCTATATATAACAGGTGTGACTTTTAGCCTTCTAACCGTAGCCTTGTACAATTCTCAGTAATTTTGTAAAAGCAAAATAATCTAAAATATGTGGACTGTAAGAGAGATGGATCATGTTTTTCATATTTTGGGGCTTGAAAGATACTTCTTGCGTTGAGTCAAATGTAGACATCCTGAAAATTGAATATAAATGTTGGATTTGAAGATAATTGGTGAAGTTGAGAATTGTGATAGTGTTTATACTTTTGATGTTTGGCCTAATTGTTATTTTCCTGTTAATACATCAGTATATTTAAGATTGGATTGTAGATATAAAATAAATACACAACTTGAACTTACTCTCAACAGCACCTTCACTGGGGTTATAAAAACACAGAGATTCTTGTTTTCTTTTTTGGTAGTTTTTTGAGACAGAGTCTCACTTTGTCTCTCTCTGAACTCACTATGTAGCTCAGGCAAACCTCGAACTCACAGTAATCCTGGCACTGTGGTATATGGCTTCTGGGGATCGAGCTCGTGACTTTGCGCTTACAACGCAGACGCCAAAACCACTGAGCTAAATCCCTGGCCCTGTTTTTTTCAGTTTGTTGAGACAGGGTCTCACTTTGTAGTTCAGGCTGATCCTGAACTCACCCTCAAACTCAGCAATCCTTCTGCCTCTGCCTCCTGAGTGCTAGGATTACAGGCATGAGCCACCAAGCCTGGCACAGAGATTCTTATTTGTGTAATTTGTATACTTTGTAATGGAAATTCCAAAGGGTTTTAGTTTTTTGGGGGTGCTAGGGTACATAAAATTTTGGATGTGAGCAGTATTTGTGTGTCTTTCTTGTCTTAATGAAATAAGGAAACATTTGTGAATTAAGTTTCATGCAAGTCCCAACTTGTAGGCTAATATTTTGGACTTCTTTGTGCTGTAATCCAAGATACCAGTAACTTCACCTCAGTAGGTGTTACAGCTATACTATTTTTAATTCCTATATAAAGCTTATATATCTAAAGTATAGTTTTAGGCATTTCTAATTGTACTTAAGATGTGTCCTTGTATATAAACATTATCTGGCAGTGAACATGGAACTGTTCTGATATTCACAGGATAAGTAAACCTATGTTTACCTAAAATGTCATCAAGCTTTTTTCCGTGCAATAATGTAATATTTATAATAGATGCCTGAAAGTTTTTTTTTCGGTACCAGGGATCAAACTCAGAACCTTGCACTTGCGAGGCAGAATAGCGTCACGGTGGCAAGTCCCCAGCCCCTGATGTCTGTAATTTTGAGTATGTGTTTCTGAGACTCTCGGAGGCTCTCTGAGTCACCCGTGGAAGATCAGCCTGCTCTACTTCTCTGCCCCTTCAGCATCCAGCTTCTGAGGACAGCTGTGGCCATGGCCCTCGGTCCTCGCCTTCCACGCCAGGTCTGTGTTGCAGCTGGGAGTCCACCTGCTCTCATTCTGTCTTCTGTGGCTTCATACCTGCAGGTCTTATTTCCTTGGCTCATCGAGCCAGTGGCTCAGGCTGACTGCGGCCTGGCCGCAGGACCCACAGCCCAGATGCCTCGGGTGGGCAGGGAGCCTGCTTTGGCCAGGCTGCCCAGGAGGGCCCCGTGACCGTCAGGTTACTGGACACCGGTCAGACTGCACAGTCAGCACTGAAACCCAGCAGAGGTAGCTGTCAACATTGTATTAAATGTGTTCTGTAAGTTCTTTGAAAATGTGTTTACTGGGTGTCCTGTCGCCCTTCATCTGTGTGATGGCATCAGTGAGAGAAACATGTTCATATACTTTAGCCACAAGTGCACTAATGAATACATATACAATTGCCATTAAAATTCCTTTCATCATTTTATATTATTCAACTAATTAGTGAGCATAGTCCCTAGAAGAAGTGACTAACCCAGTACACTCACTCTCGACGGCCTCCCACCCGTCCTCCCTTCAGTGGTGAGCAGGAGCTCTCTGGGCTTTGAAGGACGCCCAGGGCCCTGGGCTAGAGGCCCGTCTGCTCCCCGCCTGGAACAGGCAGGGCAGGGCTCTGCGGGTGACTGCGGTGGCTCACGCTGCGGAGGGCCAGGGTCTCGCAGGGTGGCCAGGACTCTGCTGCTGAGCTGCACCGGCCCTGGGCAGTTTCGTTTTCTGCTCAGGAACGAAGGAATCTCACAAGTTGTCCCAGGTAGGTCTTCCATGCTCTTAAGTGATGCCTTGGTGCCATCTGCAGAGGAGGGACAGGGGAGGTTTGCAGGCTGCCACACGATGACCTCCTCTTCCACGGTGAGTGGCCCTGCCCAGGATGGCTGACCAAGGCGTGTGGGCAGGCCGCTGCATGGTCATTCGCCCAAAGCAGTTTCTCCACACGCGAAGCTTTTACTAGGCCCAGGCTCAGTTTCTTTTCACACTCACAAAGTGCTTGGTATTTCCCAGGCACTCTGAGCACCAGCACCCGAGGCTGACTTTCCTCAGCCTCCTGGCCCCTTTCAACCCCAGGCAGGGCTGCTCACTCAGGGCGACCCGCACTTGTGAGCTTCGCCCCGTAAGCACTCAGGACATGCGTTGCACAAGCCTTTGTGGTTACCACTGGACACAGACCGTAAACACTGAGCTCTGGTGTGTGCAGAGTGGGCTGGAGCCAGGGGGCCTGTCTCATGTTCGCCGCAGAGCCCGTGTGCCAGGGATGACTCAGAAACGGGATGAAGGATGGCTTTGTTTTTGTTGGAAATGTTTAAGGAACACTCATCCTAGTGTGAGTCTTTATTTTCAAATACTCTTCTGAGATGCCCACGCTGAGCTGAGGTCATCCCTTCCTGCTGTCCTCACACAGTCCGGGTGCAGCCGGAGGGCTGCTGAGGCGGACTGGCTCCCGAGCGCTCACCCTGCCGTCTGCACGGAGTTAGGTAATTTCCTTACTCCTTTAGAAGTGTGCAGAGCCGGTTTTCCACGGCTCTGGTTACCCTCCATGTTAGGAGGGCTGGTTGGAATGTGAGTCACCACTGTGCCTTTGTGATTCTGCAGCTGTCGAGCAGGGATGCTCTCACCGTGGGAATTAGTCTCTCTCCTCCGCTGCGCATTCTTCCTTTCTTATCCCAGCACTTCTTAAATGAGGGAAGGGAACTGAGGGAAGGAAAACATACAGACCTCTTGTGCAGTCTGTCCTTTTCCCCAGTTTTTTGTGAACTTTTCTCCTCCTGTGCGTCTTCTTTGCTATTATCCTTTTAAAAGCGTGCTCCTGCCTCGTCTGCCCCGCATGCTGGTCCCTCTGCTTTCTCCTGCCTTCCCTATCTGAGCTGGGCACAGTCTCTGCCCAGCTCTCCGCCAGCTCTCCGGCCAGGTCTCCCTGCTGTGACCCTTCTGGGTGGGAGGGGCCAGCACCTCCTAATTATGAGTGCTCTAGTTTCTAAATACTTCATACTTCTAAAAAGCAGACTTGAGCTTAGCCTTAAAATAATGTCACTGTCACCCCCTTCCAAACAGAAATACTTGGTTTTGTGGGAGAGAAGGAGCAACGGGGCCACCAGTCACACCTGGGAGGCTGTGCCTGACCCCTCCCCCCAGCCCAGGAACGCCTTCCTGGAGACGCAGGTGCTGTCACAGCCTGGGTGCAGGACGGGCTTCCAGGAAGGGCACTGCTGCTCTTCTGGTGGTTGGTATGCATTTGGGCCACATAGCACTGAAAAGTGAGCGAGCCCAGGAAAGAGGCAGCTTCTCCCTCCAGCAGGGGTGAGCGTGGTCATTTGGCTAACAGACTTGGAAGTCAGGGTGAAAAGCATCCTGCTGCGGTCAGATATGGGAAGGGACAGGCGTGAAGGCTCTGCACACAGAGGGAGGGTAAGGTGACTCCCTTGCTTGCCTGCTCTCGAAGATGCTTTCTAGAAAGAGATGTAAATGCAGAATAAAAATAGGCTGCACCGCAAACCACAGTGGCTTCCTGTCACCTGTGCCGCGGTCACGTGTTTCCAACATTCGCTTGCGAGTTCCTTCGTACGGAAACTTCAGAGGGCTCCAGTGTCTCCCAGGCTAGATCGCTGTACTAACCCACTTTCTCTTTCCCAGCTCACGTTGACAGTCTCTACTTACTGTCTCAGGTGTACAATAAGTGAATTCTGTGCTCAGGCAGAAAGAATGTGATGAGCCATTGTCCTGTCTCCAGAGAGTGAGGCGGCAGAGCCCCGGGGCAGCTTTCGCGTCTGTAAATGGGAGGAAGGAGAAAGTTCCTGCCTCTTATAGCCCCAAATAGACACGACAGAATCTCATTTCTTTACAAATACCTTGTCAGATACAGTCCAGGACATGGCCTGGGGGGCTGTTTAAGGTCTGAAGACAGCAAAGTCTACTGACTTTTCCTGGAAATCCTGGCTCTGGGGCTGGAAAGCGAGGAGTGAAAGTGCAGATCGCGTGTGCAGGCGACTAGCCTTTGTGCCGGGCCCTGCCCTGTAGCTTGCCAAGGGCGTCGTCCTCGGGTCTGGGCAGCAGTCGTCCTGCGGAATTGGGAATGGGCACAGCGCTGTGAGTCCGAGCGCCACTTCACGTGTGCACTAATGGTGTGTTGAGATGTGAAGCTGTTTATGGTGGGCAGTGTGTGAAGCACCCCAGAACCCCTGCGTCCTGCGTCCCGCAGGTGCTGCGCTGTGTCCCCTGGGTAGCGGGGACCATGCCTATGTGCTGCTCCGGCCTGTGGGAGCAGTTCTACTGTGTGACTGAGATGTGTCTGTAATCTAGCCCTCCTAGGTGCTCAGAGAAGTTGCTTCATGAAGAAAATGGCAGCCTTAGGGAATGTGATAAAGGGAAATGGCCACCAAGGAGTCACTGTTGAATTTAATACGGGAGAGCTGAGGACTGTACAAAAGATGGGACGCGAGCACGCAGTGCGCTGCGCCAGGGCACCTCGGGGCTCCCGACAGAGGCCCGAGACCTGCCTCGTGGTCTTCCTGATGCCGTCCTACCACTGGATAAGAGCTTCTACCATGGCACTCATGGGCACTAACACAACTGGAAACATTCAGTAAAATAGGAAAGACCTGGATTTGACAGTAATGGGCTGAAGTTGCAAAGTGTATGTGTGTGAGTGTGAGAGGGAGAGACAGAGACAGACAGAGAGACAGAGAATAAAGCCTTTGTTGATGCCTGTCAGGTAACCCATCAAATGCTAATTTGACTTTTGCAAAGAACTATGCATTACACTAAATGTGGGAATATGAACCAAAGTACTGTGTGGTCCCCTTTGTGCATTTAAGGTCTTTTTCCTTTTGTTTAGAAGTGAGCAGTTTTTGCACAGACAATAAACACAGTGTGTTTGGGTGCTGTCCAGGGATGCCGAGTCTCCTCCTCATTACTAAAGCACAGGTCCTGGGCTCATCTATGAGACTCACACAAAGCCACACGTCTCCAGAAGGAATCTGCTTCCTTTCTGTGCAGGGTGACAGCTTGGTGAGCAGCCCCTGAGCCCCTCGCTCAGCCTGGCAGATGCGTACCCCAACAGGACAGGAGGCCTCGTGCCCTGCTCTGCTTTGGACCGGGCTGCGCCCGCGTGGGCCTGGCCCGAGTGACACAAGTACTGCTTCCTGCCTCTTGGCTCTTCGATCCTCATGCCTTGATGGGCCTGAGCCCACCCGAGGGCAGGCAGGGAAGGCTTCGCACCCTGTATGAGAAGACTGTTATTTTTGTTGACAGCTTGGGAGGTTTCTGTCCATAGTTCCCTGGCTCCAGGGTAGGGTGGCGTGTCTGAGGGCCGAGGCAGAGGACCAGCTGCCCTGGGTGGCAGGTGGTATGCAGAGGTGTGGAAGGGAGGAGAAGGAGAAGGAGACGGGCCCTTCCAGGCCACACCCCAGTGGCCACCTCCTCGGCGGCTCCCCCTGCCAGCTATGCACTCGGCCTCAAACTCACCAGTGCACAGACCCACTGGTGACGCCACAGCCTGGCCCACATGGAGACACAAACCCTGACAGACAGTACACAGCTTAGTGGAAAGTGTCCATGGAGAAGGGAAATGCGAAAAGCCTGAGAAATTCCGCAGAGAGCCCAGGCTGCGCGAAGAGTGGCTTGAAGACCGCAGGACAGAGGGCGCTTTTTGCCTTGTTTCCTCCAGGTGTGGTGCAGCCTGGAGGAAGACTCCGTGTCGGGAGAGCTTCCGTACGTGGGACCCGTGAAATGCACGCGGGGCTGTTCTCGGTGCTGGTCCGGCGGTCCGAAGCCTTTGGGTCTCACAGCCTCTTTGCACGTTCAGAAACTACCGAAAACCGCCGAGGGCCTTTTGTTTCTCGTTGACAGCTCATTTGTACCATAGTGGGACTGAAACTGAGAAACTCTATTTAACTCATTAAAAAAATAAGCTGCTTATGTTTTAGTATAAATAACATCTATGTGAAAGTAATTATATTTTAAAATGAGTTTCACGACTGCAGACCTCTGATGTGTGGCGCAGTAGAAGCCGTGGGACTGTCAGGCCGCACGCAGCACACATGTCTTGTGATGGAGGCCAGAAGGGAGGGTGGCGGAGTGCAAGGGCTGAGGCTCTCCTGGGGCTGCAGACCACTGCCAGGAAGCCGGCTTGCAAAGAGTGAGGGTGGGCATACGGCAGGCTTGCCAGTTGCCCATAAATAAGGAGCTGATTGGTCAGGATAGTCTGGGAGTGGTGACTGAGCTCGCAGCCTCTTTAGCGAGCTTGTCCTGTACATCTGCATGGCAGGGTAGGGAGGATGAGAGAGTACCAACAACTCGTGGGGATGGCCCCACTCAAACGCAGGCTCACACTGGATAGAGCGGGGCAGGCCGCGATGACAGAAACGAGGAAATCGGGGCTCCAAGCCAGGCGTTGTGGTGCAAGCCTGTGGTTCCAGCCCTTGAAGCCTGAGCCAGGAGGATCGCTGTGGGTTGAAGGCCAGCCTGGGATGCATAGCGAGACCCTGCCTCAGAAAAGAGACAGACAGAGAGAGAGACAGAGAGAGAAGGAGGGAGGGAGAGGAGAGGGAGGGAGAGAGATCAGAGCTTGGAAGAGCCTCTGGTATTTTAGAGAGAATGGATATTTCTGGTACCAGAAAGTATTGCTGTCCTTTTTAATTAAAAAAGCAAAGTGGTGTTGAGGCCCTTAGTGAGCAGGGAGGCAAGGTGCACAGAGTTGAGAGGAGAGCCCCAGCGTCCGAGAGATCGAGGCTGGGGCTGGGAGGGCCCTGTCCCCGGTGTGTCGAGTGTGTGCAGCCAGTGCGGAGGCAGCGAGCCTTACGGTGCCGCTCGTGGATGGCCTGTTCCAGAGGAGCCTGCGGAGGAGAATGGAGGAGTCAGTGCCGACCTGCACGTGAGACATTTGCTAACGATGTTGTGCTTGGTTTCTGATCACTTCTTCTTTTTTTTTTTCCCAGACCACCCAGACCTTTCAAGTTGCCGAAAAGGTAAGATACTTTGGGTCCTCTTACGGCAAAATAGCTGCGCCCACAAGTCTATGCCTTCTGCTGTCTCACCCACTGCCTGCTGCTGTTTCTGCTTTCCTCATTCATATTTTATGAAGAAGAAAATTCCGGGGAAGGAGGACTCTTTATCTCCAGAACTGTTAGGAATCCTCCGGTAGATGCTCGGCCTTTGCATTCGGAGTGGTCTGACCCTCTGCATTTGTCTGAACCTTTGCCTTCCCTCGTGTCTTAGGTCGGCTCTTCATCATCTTCCCCGAGGGGAGACACTCCTGCCGGCTGGACTCCAGTACATAGCAGTTAATTCTGAAGGACTCACCAGTCTGTCTGAAGGTTGTGTGGCCCTCCTAAGAGGGAGCTGCGCAAATGTTTGAAGTTTATCTTTTTGTGGAGGAAACTTTAAACGGATAAAAGTTTCTAAAAAGAATTCTTCATCAGCTATGGTCATGGCGCTGTGTGGGCTTCCTGATGCAATGCTGTTACAGTCAAGAAAGTCTGAAGGAGTTGGAAATTTAGTTGCCAAAAAAGCTCAGGTTGAGGATAGCAAAACCTGGCTTGGGAGTTATCTTTTAGATCGAAATGCTACATAAATTTCTTCTTCCATTTAAACACTTCTTCCGTTAAAACTAATATTTCTTTTTAGTTGTGGTAGAATACCACCTGTGAACTTCATGTGGAGCATTTCTGTGGTGCAGTCCAATGGCATCACACGTGCGAGCTGTGTGATGGTCATTGTCTCGGTGCAGCGCCCCCAAAAGAGACACTGCACCCTGCATGCTAGGCAGTAACGGCTGTGGCCACCGTCCAACCTGCCTTTGGCTACTGTCTGCCCTTCCGAGGCCAGGGGTTGCAGTCTTTCCTTTTGTGACTGATTTTCCATGTTGTAGGATATATTTGAATTTCCTTCTCCCAGTGTATATACCACATTTAATTTATTCAATTTTGCCTTCTGTTTTTGACCCAAAAAAAGTTGAAAAAGGTAAAAGAAAGCTATAAGTAAATACAAAATTTAAGGAAAAGAATTTCAGTTCTCTAGAAATAAGAAGGGCTTCTCAGTGAGAGAAGCAGAAGGAATAAAATGAAAGTGAAACGGCATTTAGGAAGGAAAGAATAAGAAAGAGCTAAGCAGAGCTCAGTAGGAGGTGGAAGCCAAGACTGCTTTCCAGTGCGGAGCACTCAGAGAACCGAGGGCAGCGGCCAGGCTGAGGTGGGAGGTGGCCTCAGGTTTAAGGTGTGTGCGCTCCGGGAGCCTGGCTGTGCTCAGAGGGAAGAGGGGGGAGTGAGTGTTCTCAGAGACACAGCAGAGAGTCAGCCAAGAAGAAAATACTGTGGGACATTATGGCGGTCGACACGGCCATTTGTAACAGGCCTGTGATGCCTTTGGGCCGCAAGTTGGCCCTGGGAGACAGTTTCTTTGAACAATTGTTTCTGACCGTTTCCCAGGGAAAACCAGTAAGAAGGTGTCTGAGAATTGAGGCACCCTCCCTGGGACGCACCCAGTGGCTGTGAGCCCTGGGCCAGCGTGAACACCAGCATTGAAGTCTCCTGCACCTATCCTTTTTTTTTTTTGAGATAGGGTCTCCCTTTGTAGTTCAGGCTGGCCCTGAGCTGACTATGTAGCCCAGGCAAGCCTCAGACTCACAGCAGTCCTCCTGCTTCTGCCTCCCGAGTGCTGGGATTACAGGCGTGAGCCACCACGCCCGGCACTGTGTGTGGTACTGGTTGCTGCTGGGTGTGAGTATGTGGTTACCAGGGATTGAACTCAGAACCCGTTTGCAAGGCAGATGCCGGAACCGCTGAACTAAATCCCCAGCCCTTTTCTCATTTTTGTTAGCCCTTCATCTTGCTTTTCTAGCTGCTGCCTGGATCTCACAGTGACCACGAAGCTCTTTTCCCACAGCACCATGGCTGTCCCGTCTCTCTGTGCAGGTAGAAAAAAGGAAAAGCAGCGTGTGGTGCCTGGGAGAAGCTGTGAGTGGCCTCTGCTCGCACATAGCACTCTCCAGGCCCTCAGTGGGCAGTCGAGGCCTGAGCGCACTGCCATGCGAGGCCACCCGGAGTCAGCTGGGCTGGGGCTGAGCAGTACTGTAATCTGAAAACCAAGTGTTTTCAAGGGGAAGAGAAGCACGTACTGAACGAGGTTTCCAAGGGTGCTGAGCATGTGTGCAGATTTTCCAGAGCACAAAACAAAAAGTCACTACACTGATCAGTCAAACAGAATGTGAAAATGAGCAACTTGGGGCCCAGTGCCCTCTGTTGATAATAGGCTTATGGGTAAAAAATGCATAACACTGCTTCATTTGAAAGCAGATGGGTCCATTTCAGTAATACATAGTGATTAATTGTATAAGCCTGCAGCCGTTTTCGTATCACAGGCTGATATTTTAAGGTGTAAAATGTGAAGGGCTCGGAAAGTCTGAAGCCATGAACAGAATGTCTCCAACACACTATTGAGACAGGACTTTATTTCTTCAAACCAGCTGCCTTCATCTTAATGTGCGCTCGGTAGAGGATAACGTGCAGGTGTGTTCAGAAGTACGAAAGCTTCTGGCCCTCTTTGTAACACCTGAAACCCACAGGCAGCCGGGCGCGACTTCTGTGTTTTCATTACATTGTTCACTCTGTCAGAGTGATTCTGTGATACTTGGCACAATTTTTCCGTGATGAGGTATGTGTGTGTGTGTGTGTGTGTGTGTGCGCGTTGGCATGTGTGCGTGCGCATTACTGGGCATTGAACCCAGGGCCTCCCCACTGAACTCCATCCCCAACCCTTTCATTTTGCATCTTGAGGCAGAGTCTTACTTAAGTTGCCAGACTGGTGGCCTGGGTGCAAATTTGGTGATCTCTTGCCCTGGCTTCCAGAATGCTAGGATTACAGCATGCACCATCACGCCCACCTTCCCTGACCAGTGTAGACCCAGAATTTGCAGTCAAGTGAAGAAAGGTCAACTCAGAGTTCAGTGGATGTGCTTTGCATGGAAATGAAGTGCTAGTGAATTACAGGAAGCACACACATGTTTGAAGGTTGCTCGGTCCTGCTGTCTGTGGTTCCCATTGGCCTGCACAGGGTAGAGCTGTTCTCAGGACAGTTCTTCCCTGGCTACCACGTCCTCCTGGAAGTGGACACAGCCCCACGCAAGTGAGCACAGCCAGGGGGTCTGCAGCGCTCGGTGGGGGGCACAAGCTGTGTTGGTTGTTTGTCTCTGAAATCTCTGTACAAGAACAGCAGTGAGAAATGCACAGTGTGATTCTGCTGTATTTAATTCTCTTATTAGAATTTTAATTTGAAGTAAATATATCCCTGGTCAGATCCATAAGAGGACACAACATAAGCTTATTCTGTCCACTTCTCTGTCTATTGTTAGACAGAATAGTTTTTCACATGTCGAGCCACCAGCTTTATTGGCACTTTGCATGATTTTGCAGAAATAACTCACAAATCTATGAATAAGAAGCCTATTGAATGAACCGGAAATCAGAGCAGCCAGAGGAGGCAGGATCACTGAGAATGTGAGAGTCGTTCTGGGTTTTTCTTCTCTTTGCAAATAGAAGGGGACTAAGATGAGGACATAAAAAGAACGTGTTTTATATATATGTATGTGTGTCAACTCCCTACGAGGAATGCGGTCACTATGCACTGCAAACATACGCTAATAAAAATGAAAGTGGAAAAGAAAAATTCAGGAGCTGAATGCAGTTTGAAGTTTAGTCCGCTTCTGTGGGGCCCAGGGTTCCTGTGAGGACGTGGACGTGTGCGGAGCCTGAGGCACGGCCAGGCTGCGGTGCGCGAGACGGCTGGCAGGCCTGGCGGGGAGCAGCTCCTGAGGTGAGGGAGGCCGCCAGACCGCGGTGGCCGGTGGACAGGTGGCCGGCACTCGGCGTGTGTCATTTAGTCAGAGATGCTTGCCGAGCACTTCCTTCGAGGCCCAGCGCCATGCTAACCAGGGAGGCCAGTGTCCCTGCCCGGTGGCACTCACAGTTCAGGCGGTTGTAGCTGTGGGCTCTGGGAGGTGTTTGGTTTGGCTCTTTTCTGATTTCCCCCACATGAACCTGCTGTGGACTGATTTCTTTTGGACACCTGGTAGAGTATGGTACGGAGGAAAAGAATCCCGACAGAAACAAAAGTCATGGAAGAGACTTCAAGAAGGGCCGATCCTCACGAACCTGTTCTTTCCTTTTATGAAGTGGGGCTTTTTGATTTCTTTCCTGGGAATCGATGTGGATATTAAACATAGCTTGTCTTTTCAGACATTCTGACTCCAGGAGCCTGTGGTGTGTGATCTATCTGCTTTATCACAAAAATGAAAAGAGAATAATCTTGTAATTTCCTATGACAGGGGAGTGTGCCTGTGCGTGTGTGCACATGTCTGTGCCTCTGTGCACCTGTGTTCAGAAGTGCGTCAGGTGGTTCGCTCATGACCACCTGCACCAGGTCTAACCAGGAGGACTTGACAAGCTGCTGTCTAGGCCGCGTGAACCCCGCGTGGCCTCTAAGTGGCGTCCTGTGCCCTCTGTGCCCCGCAGCTATGCAGCCCTGCTTGCTGACTGGCCGGTGGTCGTGCTGGGCCTGTGCACCCTGCTCATCGTGGTCTGTGCCCTGGTGGGCGTGTTGCTGCTGGAGTTGCCAGACTTCTCGGATCCACTGCTGGTAAGGAGACTCGAGCCCACAGAACACATCTCTTCCCTGTGGCTGAACTCATCGCCTTGAATTAAGTCTTAATGCAGGTTTCATTCTCTTGTTTGATATCCCATTTCTTTTGAAACCACCTCCATCTTTCCTAAGTATAGGGGTCTTTTTGAAATATAAAGAGGTATAATCTGTATTCTCAGCTTCTTGGAAGGTCAGGGAATGTATTCACCCTCAAAACTAGATGTTTTGCTTTTCTGTCCCTATGTGAAGCTAAAAAGCAGACACCATGGAATCTTCATACTATATAAAAATATTTCAAAGAGCCTCTAAGACGTGTAATTTTTCTCCCAAAAGAAGCTGAAGGAATTTCAATATTACTAACAGCAAGTCTGTTTTAAGTAAATCTCCCTTGGGGCAGGAGAATGAGAAAAATGTGTTCAAGTGTAGTACTGAACCCTGCGTGAGAAAGCAGACAGTGCATGTGTCTCTGAGATAAAAATAGGCACTTTGTGAATATGCGGCCTCAGAAAGGTAAACACGGGTGAGCGTCCGTCCTCTTTCCTCACTCTGCCGTCCTCCTGATGTCACCCTGTGCTCCCACCCTGCATGTCTGTGAGCTTGCAGTGACGTGTGCTCATGGGAACCTGTGCCGTTTTGCCCAGGGTTTTGAACCAAGAGGGACGACAATAGGCCAGAGACTGGTCACGTGGAATAACATGGTCAAAAACACCGGATACAAAGCCACGCTGGCAAATTACCCCTTTAAATATGCAGACGAGCAAGCCAAGAGGTAACCATCGTGTCTTTGTATATAATCTACACGCAAACTGTTTAATGACTTGTTTAGTGCCTGAGCAAGCAGATTAAATGGAAAGCATGATGCTCAAGGTCATTTGCCGCCGAGTCGTTTAACTTGCTGGCTGGTGCTCTGGAAGGTGTGCTGTTGCAAGATGGAGCAGTGATGTTGTAAGAAAACGTGTGTCGGCTGCTCCTTATTCCCCTGGTTACTGTCGGTGGCTGGGTGGGTTGTGGCCTTGAGGATGTCCTGTGATCACACACTTGTCATCTTAAATAGTCAGAACCTCATCAAAGGTCAAATTGTTCCCTTTCAGCCATCGGGATGATCGGTGGTCAGATGATCATTATGAAAGAGAAAAAAGAGAGGTGGACTGGAACTTCCACAAAGACAGCTTCTTCTGCGACATTCCAAGTGAGTAGCATCCCGGGGAAGCCCCCGAAGTTATCCCCAGTGCTGGGGCAGAGCCGGTCTGCCCTGGGGCGGGTGTGCAGGGTCACACCAACTCCTAGCAGACTCAGGGGTGTAGCTTATGGTCAGCCAGTAGTCTGAATTTATCTGTAATAAAAATAAGAAAAAGATGAATGAATTCTATTTTATTTTAAGGAAAATATAAACCTAATAAAATTTATGACCTTGCCCAAATTTTCAAGTCATTTCAAATTCTGTATCCTATCTGTCTCTAAATAAAATAACAGTACATATTTTCAGATTGAAACCTAAAATAATCTATCATTAAAAGAAGTTTTAAAATTCTGATTCCTTGCAAAGCACATGCTAAGAGCTGTCCATGTGCCGCTTCATCACTGAGCACAGAAATGGGGAGGAGCCGGGTGAAGTCCAGAGGCCAGAGTGGCACCTAGGGTGTCAGTGTGGTTAAACAGCATTTGGGGGGTGTTGCTGGCACCATTCCACAGACGAAGAGTCAACTCAGAGGAGTCCCTGGCACGTGCATTTGCCAGAATGTGACGGGGCCTGGGAGTCACAAAGTGCGCAAGCCTGGGAGTCAGTGTCGCTGTCTGAGTCTGCTGTCCGGGCTGGAGACACACTCGGGCTCTCAGCGCACCCAGGTCCCGGCCCGCGCTCTCCGCTTGGCGGCACTCTGACTTTCTGCTGTCACATCCACCAACTGCCACACAGCACCCCTACCTTCTATTCGTAAGCTCCTAGCACAGCGGCGGCACACATGCCACAGTGGGCTGTGTGTGTCCCTGGAGGCCCTAATAGTCGGCCATCCCTGCACTAGCATGTCATTCCTTGATTTTATACAACATTTTGGGGACATGTTGTGAAACTAGTAGGGAAGCACTCAACCTGACTCCTGATGAAGCTGTTGTCGTCTTTCTTCCTCATTGAAATCTGCTCAGATAGATTTGTGATGTACATTCTGTGAAGGTGACCAAGTAGACAGGGGTTTTGTACTGAGGCAGTTAGATTATAGCATTGCTCTTATGAAAAGTTTCTGCAGAATTTATGAAAAAAAGAATTTGCTGATGCTGGTGAATTGCTGTGTAGCCCCCAGTGTGAATTGTTTTTGAGTTCTGTGTGTTATGAAGAATGAATAACTGATAACACATTTTCTTTTCCTTCTTTTTTTTTTTTTGTTATTACCAGGTGAACGATATTCCAGAGTAGTGTTTACTTCAGCAGGAGGAGAAACACTGTGGAATTTACCTGCAATTAAATCAATGTGCAGTGTAGATAACTCCAGGGTATGTAAAAGCAGCTGAGCTCTCCAGCACAGTAAGGGGCTCTCCGGGGCCCTCCTGTCCCGGCTGGCCTGGGTCTGTCACTCTCCAGCACAGTAAGGGGCTCTCCGGGGCCCTCCCGTCCCAGCCGGCCTGGGTCTGTCACTCTCCAGCACAGTAAGGGGCTCTCCGGGGCCCTCCCGTCCCAGCCGGCCTGGTGTCTGTCGGTTGGTCTTAGAAAACAGAGGCTGACCCTGGGAGTACAGCCCGTAGGCGCGACTCGGCCCAGAACACCTGCATGTCCATCTGTAAATCGTGCTGTCTCTCTGCTCGCTTGCGTTCTCTCTCCATGACGATCTCCCCACAGCACATTTCTGTTTAGTTCATAGTTAAACCGTTTTTCCTCTGTCATACTTCCTCTCTTTTCCAATCCACTCACTGTTCTCTGCTGTTGTCTGGAGGCAGCTGTGGGCACTTTCATTGTGTAGTAAACTACCGGCCCTCCCGGGCTTGGACCCTCAAGCCTGGCCTCAGAGGAGAGGGGAGGAGGCGACCTTGTTTGGGACACAGCCCCGCTGCTCTAGAAGACAGGAGGCAGGAAGTCAGCGCTTTCTCTCTCATTCTCCTCCGGGTGCCACCGAGATGTCCGCCCCAGGAGACCCAAAGCCAGCCCAAGTGTGAGGAGCTGCCACCTTCTTCACATAGCAGCTGCCATCTGGCATCACAGTCCAGGCAGGAAAGGAACTCGCTGTGCGCTCGGCTCCGGGATGTGGCACTGAGGGGCTGTTGACGCTGCCATGAAGAGCCAGCGTGACAGTGTGATGCCACTTTGTCTGCCACCAGGCTTTCTTGACAGTGTGGATGGTAGCAGGGCTCCTGCGGTCATCAGCAGCGGGCTCCTGCGGTCATCAGCAGCGGGCTCCTCGGACTGAGAGCGCCGTGTCCCCAGGCAGTTGGTTCTGGGCCTCCTGCTGCCCCTGATCTTCATCTGTTTGCACGTTTTGAAGATGACTCCCCATCAAGCTGTTGTCCCTTCTGTCACTGCCACCATTGCTCTGTTTAATTCCAAGCAGCCAGAGCCTGGAACGGTCCGTAAACAAACCAGAGTCCCTAGTTGGTGGCCGTACTTTCTTCTCCCCAACAGCTAACAGACCCTTGTTTGGAGGCTGTGGGGTTTGTCCTGTTACGCTTCTCATTACTGTGCAGTAGCCACATGTCATATTTTGGGGACTGTATGGCTGCTGTGGTGGACCTGAGATGCGGCTACCGCGCCTCTGCAGAGATGTGCCCACCACTGACCTCACATGCCCTGCCAGGGCACTCAACTGGTGGGCCCACTCTTGTCCCCACCCTCTGGCAGCCAGGTGGAAATCAGTCTCCTGTGTGTGGTCAAAGTCCCCAGCAGGATAACCAGCAGGCGGCCCTTTGAGGTGAAGCCAGGACAGAAGGGCGTGTCCCCAGCAGCCTCCTGAAAGGGGAGGCGTTGTGTGCAAGGTTCTGCGTAGCCAGACCGGCGCAGCAGGGAGTGGTTACGGCAGGAGCACTGCCCTGAGGCAGGAAATCGGCTCTCCGGTGGCTTGGAGAGGGCACCAGTGTTCTGTGGCACTGTGGCCACGAACCTGTTAGAGCTCATGTGATGCAGCCTGCACAGCACCGTGCCACCCCTGATTTAGACTGCCCGGAGGCAGAGGGACTGTGCTGGGCTGGTGTTTCCATGGCTCCGAGGAGCAGCGGCCAGCCGGGAGCTCAGCAGTCCTGGCAGGAATAAGATGAGCACCGTCTGCAGGTCCCGGGAGACAGCGGTTTCCTGGGCCGGACCAGCTCATGTCCGAACAACCAGCTTGGCCAGTTCCAGCCCCACGTCAACAGATGAACAAAGGAATAACAAAGGGCCTACGGCCTTTCTCAAAAAGCAGGCTACCGTTGTACCCCATTAAGTTAATACCGCTCTGACCGAGTGCAGCCATCTTTTATTCTGGAACCAATTTGTCCTATGGGCCTAGTGACTTCTCCGGCGCAGTGCCTGCTGACGACTCGGTTGACACTGCACCTTCTGAGGCTCCTAGTCAAGCCCGTCAGGACTTCAGGTCCTGGGAGTTGAGTGAACAACACGGAGGCCCCGCTCCAGTCCTGCACTGCAGCTTCGGGCCCAGTGGGACCTGCGGATGGCATAGCGCAGAAGAGGCACATGATGGGGGGGCATGGCTCCAGAGGACGCTGGGTCAGAGGCTGGTGTCTCAGTGAGGCCCGATATTTGCTGAGGCCCTGGCTGTGTGTACGGTGCCCTCAGTGAGACTTGAATTCCACCGAGAGCATGTGGCGCTCACACTCAGTCAGAGGGGCTCCGGCATGCCTGGATTCTGTCTCAGACGCCTCTGTGTGCCCTACCAAGGAACCTCTGTTGTAGGGGCCTCGACTGTGCCCTGGGCCTTTCCCTCCAGGACACATGCAGACAGGCGTTAGGGCGAGAAGTGGATTTCTCTAACCCTGATCCACCAGAAACCACTTTTTTTCCTTCCTTGGGCTGGTAGGAGTTGGAGCTCTGAGGTTTGGCTGAGGAAGGGCTTGTGTCCTGTGTCTGAGGCGCTGACTTGTCTGGTGACTTCTGTAAGAGCCCAGAGGGTCCAGAAGTGCACTTTCTGGCTCCTGCACTGAGAGCGCCATGGAGCCCGCCTTTCTCTTTCTCTCTGGACTCCCCTTAAACTTTAGTACTTGGGAGCGTCCAACCATGGGAAGCCTGCAGTCAATTGAACCTGATATTAAGGGCTGAAATTTTTTCTTCTTTATTCCTTTCAGAACTTCTTAAAATGCCTTTGACTTAGTCAGTAGTTTTAAGCTAGGGCATCATTTAAGCCTTGCTGCGTCCTCCTTTTCTCTTTTCCTTTCCACTCTGTTTTAGGCCACTCCGCCCTGGCGCTGTCTAAGTAGGGACGGGCAGGCGCTTGGCCACACACACAAGTGACACCCACAACCGCAGCCTATGCCCGGCTGGAGTGCTCGTGATAGTCACAGGAAACCACCTTCCTGGTCTCCATTTTGAAACTCAGGAGTTTTAAAAGGCTCCAGTGACCCCTTTCCCAGAACTACCTTCTGTGTGTGGGTGTGTTGCTTGCTGCTCTTTGAGACACGTCGCAGCACAGCTGCCATCTCTCCTTTGCAGCCATGCACCACTAAGTGCCCCTGTCACACCACACTCTCCTTTTTCTTTTTCTTCTGGTACTAGGATTTGAACTCAGGCGAGGGCAGCTTTCTTTTAAACACAGGGTCTCACTATGTAGTTTAGGCTGGACTTGAACTCACTATGTGTAGCTCAGGCTAGTCTTGAATTTACAGTGGTCCTCCTGCTGCAGTCTCCCAAGTGCTGGGACCACAGATGTGTGCTGCCGTGCTCAGCAATACCACTCTGGTCCTGTGTGGGCACCGGCAAGACTTCCCCCATAATGCCATCTCACCACATTCAGCCACAATGATTTATTTTTGTGTGGGATTCTCCTGCCACCCTGTAAGCAGCTCAAGGGCAAGGGTCACTCACTGGTTCATCTTGCAGAGCTGCTCGGTATGTATTTTCTCTTGGAGAGGGTGGGCGGATGAGCACCTGCCGACTTCTGCTTGGGGCTGGCGCAGGGTAGCAAGCAGTGGCTTTTCTTCATCTTGCTTCTGGCCCTGGCGCAGTCCTGGGGAGCAGTGTCTGCCAAGGCCACACCTCCACAGCCCCACTGTGAGCTCCACGGACGACGCGCCCCAGTGGCCAAGTGGCATTGACTGCCGAAGCAGGGGTAAGAGCAGCAGCAGCTCAGTAGTTAGCAAGCCCAGTTTTTAATGTCAGTCACAGGTGTACTCTGCGCCGGTGTTCTGCGGAGGGTCAGGCAGGACAGCACTGCTCCCTTCCACACTTCCCCTGCACCCTTCCTCCCCTCTGCTGGTGTTGGCGACTGCGGCAGCACAAAGAGGAGCCTCTGGCCAAGCAGCCACAGCTCACTCTCTTCCAGCTGAGAACCGCGGCCCGGTGACCGTCACCACGTTCTCAGGTCACCAGGCTGCCCCGGGCCCACACACTGTGCCGTGGGCCCAACTGGTCACCGCTGTGGAAACCAGGAAGATGCCACTCCAGGGCCCTGTGTCCACTCACTGGGTCAGCCCTCACCCTGTTTGTGTATGTGGGTGGTTTTCACAGACTCAAATTTGCAATACTCTGTTTTATGAATTATTTTTGCTTTAAGAAATGAGTTTAGAAGGGAAGCTTGTGAAAGTAAATATTATTCTTATATGCTTGAACAATAACTTAGGGCTTTTTTGGGCAGGGGGACTCAGTACTTTTTTTTAAAAAGTACTGAAAAAGAAAATCAAAGAAAATCCGGGAGGCCTCAGACAGTTGTTTTTAAAAAACAACTCAGGCCTCAGTTGTTTTTAAAAAAACAACAAATGAGTGGTCTTTTATTGTGGAGGTTTTCTGGAAAAATAAACTGTTCTGAAACCTGTGTGCAGGTCACCTCTTCAGCACTTCAGCACCACACTCCCAGACCTGCGTCCTTGTCCCCTGACCCAGGTTGCAGGCGGTGTGGGGACCACAGGTGACCTGGTGCTTAGACCGAGCCGAGTCTCAGACTCGCTTTGTGCCACCTTTTCTACTTTGCAAAGACCTCAACCCAGATGGGCACAGCCAGGCTCAGTGAGTGGTTCAGAATAAAGCCACCTGAATAAAGTTCAGAATAGAGCCCCGTGGGCAGTGGGAGGTGGTTTTCGGGAAAGCTCGCCTGTGTGCACACTGGCCCCAGTGTAAGAGGCCGTCACTGAGCTGCTGCTGCTCCCCCACAGGCAGTTGGCCCTCCACCACGCCTTCTGAGCATGGGTCCCGCCCTGTGTCTCTGCAGATCAGGTCCCACCCCCAGTTCGCCGACCTCTGCCAGAGGACCACGGCTGCCTCCTGCTGCCCCAGCTGGACCCTGGGGAACTATATCGCCATTCTGAACAACAGGTCGTCCTGCCAGAGCATCGTGGAGCGGGACGTGTCTCACACCCTGAAGTTGCTCCGCACTTGTGCCAGGCACTACCAGAATGGCACGCTGGGGCCAGACTGCTGGGATGCAGCCGCCCGGAGGAAGGACCAGCTCAAGTGCACCGGCGTGCCACGCAAGTGCACCAAGTACAACGCTGTGTACCAGATCCTCCACTACCTGGTGGACAAGGATTTCCTGGCCCCGAAGACGACTGACTATGCTGCGCCCGCGCTGAAGTACAGCATGCTCTTCTCGCCCACAGAGAAGGGGAAGAGCATGATGAACATTTACCTGGACAACTTTGAGAGCTGGAACTCCTCCGATGGCGTGACGACCGTCACCGGGATTGAGTTTGGCATCAAACACACCCTGTTTCAGGACTACCTTCTGATGGATACCGTGTATCCGGCCATCGCCATCGTGATTGTCCTGCTGGTCATGTGTGTGTACACCAGGTCCATGTTTATCACGCTGATGACAATGTTTGCCATCATCAGTTCCTTGATTGTCTCCTATTTCCTCTATCGTGTCGTGTTTAACTTTGAGTTTTTCCCTTTCATGAACCTCACCGCACTCATCATCCTGGTTGGCATCGGGGCTGACGATGCATTTGTGCTTTGTGACGTGTGGACCTACACCAAGTGTGACAGGCCTCATGCCAAGACCGCAGAGACTGTGAGTACCACACTGCAGCACGCCGCCTTGTCCATGTTCGTCACCAGCTTCACCACTGCCGCCGCCTTCTACGCCAACTACGTCAGCAACATCACAGCCATCAGGTGCTTCGGGGTGTACGCGGGCACCGCCATCCTGGTGAACTACGTGCTGATGGTCACGTGGCTCCCGGCCGTGGTGGTGCTGCACGAGCGCTACCTGCTCAACATCTTCAGCTGCTTCCGGAAGCCCCAGCCGCAGCTATACGATGACAAGAGCTGCTGGATGGTGGCCTGCCAGAAGTGCCACCAGCTGCTCTTTGCTGTGTCTGAGGCCTCCCGGATTTTCTTTGAGAAAGTGCTGCCCTGCGTTGTCATCAAGTTCCGCTACCTGTGGCTCTTGTGGTTCCTTGCCCTGACGGTGGGCGGTGCCTATATCGTGTGCGTGAACCCCAAGATGAAGCTCCCCTCGCTGGAGCTGTCTGAGTTCCAGGTGTTCCGCACATCCCACCCATTTGAGCGCTACGACGCTGAGTACAAAAAACTGTTCATGTTCGAGCGTGTACACCACGGCGAGGAGCTCCACATGCCCATCACTGTGGTCTGGGGCGTGGCCCCTGAGGACAATGGCAACCCGCTCAACCCCAAGAGTAAGGGCAAGCTGACGCTGGACAGCAGCTTCAATGTCGCCAGCCCTGCGTCCCAGGCCTGGATTCTGCACTTCTGCCAGAAGCTGAGGAACCAGACGTTCTTCTACCAGACGGACGAGCAGGACTTCACCAGCTGCTTCATTGAGACCTTCAAGCAGTGGATGGAGAACCAGGACTGCGACGAGCCCGCTCTGTACCCGTGCTGCAGCCACTGGAGCTTCCCCTACAAGCAGGAGGTCTTCGAGCTGTGCATCAAGAGAGCCATCATGGAACTAGAGAGGAGCACGGGCTACCACCTGGACAGCAGGACGCCGGGGCCGCGCTTCGACGTCAACGACACCATCCGGGCTGTGGTGCTGGAGTTCCCAAGCGCCCACCTCTTCACGCTGGCCTACGAGAAGATGCACCAGTTCTACAGCGAGGTGGACTCATGGATCTCAAACGAGCTGCGCTCTGCACCTGAGGGCCTCGGCAATGGCTGGTTTGTGAGCAACCTCGAGTTCTACGACCTCCAGGACAGCCTCTCAGATGGCACCCTCATCGCCATGGGGCTGTCCGTGGCAGTGGCCTTCAGCGTGATGCTGCTGACCACGTGGAACGTTGTCATCAGCTTGTATGCCATTGTCTCCATTGCCGGCACCATCTTTGTCACTGTGGGGTCACTGGTCCTGCTGGGCTGGGAGTTAAACGTTCTGGAATCCGTCACCATCTCGGTGGCTGTGGGACTGTCAGTGGACTTCGCCGTCCACTATGGAGTTGCATACCGCCTGGCTCCAGATCCGGACCGGGAGGGCAAGGTGATCTTTTCTCTGAGCCGCATGGGCTCTGCCATCGCCATGGCCGCCCTGACCACCTTTGTGGCCGGGGCTATGATGATGCCATCGACCGTGCTGGCCTACACGCAGCTGGGCACCTTTATGATGCTCGTCATGTGCGTCAGCTGGGCCTTCGCCACCTTCTTCTTCCAGTGCATGTGCCGGTGCCTTGGGCCACAGGGCTCTTGTGGGCAGATCCCGCTGCCTAGGAAGCTCCAGTGCAGTGCCTTTTCCCACGCCCTGACCCCGGGTCCCGGTGACACGGGACAGAGCAAAGCCCACCCCTCGGATGCGTGCCATGTGGATCCCCAGGGCCATAAGTCGGAGCAGGAGCAGGAGTTTTATGAGTTGCAACCACTGGCGTCCGGTGGCTGTACAGGCTCGGAGAGGACCATGCAGGAGGAGACTCACCTTTGCACTGACCTTCACAGCGGCCCGGTGGGGAGCTCAGGGCCTCCTAGGCATGCAGCCCATGGTGGGGCGCGAGGCCGGAGCTCCAGGGCCAACTCCAGTGCCGCCCTGCTCCCGCCCTGCCCTGAGCCACACCCCACACACACCTTCTTCTCCCTGAACCAGAGGTGTCGCTGCCTGCATGCCTACGAACTGCTGACATGCAGCCCACACTCTTGCCAGCAGGCGGGTGACTCTGCATGTGCCCACTGTGCCGCTGCTGCAGGCAGCTTCGCCCAGACCCAGAATGGGGCAGCTTCTCTGCCGGCGGCACATCCAGCGCCCGAGGGCTTTGTGCGCCACCTCCCACACCCTCACTCACACCCCTGCCCCTGCCTGCAGACCCACGGGAAGCTGCCTGGCACACAGAGCTCCCTGCCTCAGAACTGCTGCCTCCACCAGGTGCCACAAGTACAGGGCCCAGGGCTCCAGGGCAGGACTGGCGTGCACTGGGTGCGGGGCTCGGACGCGAAGCTTCCTGGGGCGGCAGAGCCGTCCCTGCTGGCATGCGGGGGCACTGGTTCTTCGTGGCCAGCACACTGTGTTTCTGTCCACAGCGACACCAGACACAGGGAGGGCAGCAAGAGGGCCGGAGGCAGAGTCTCTAGTCTACAGCCTCAGAATGACAAGGCAGAGAGTGCGGAGCGGGGCCTGTCACCGGCCAGTGCAGTTGCGAACTCAGAACATTTCAATCACAGCGAACCAAAGCTTCTATTTAACCATTTCTCGGGGGAGGCTGGGCCTGGGCCCCACCTGGGCAGTCCACAGAGCTGTGGCAGGTCTCTGAGAGGGCGGTGCGGCTCTGCGGACTGCCCACCGCCCAGCCTGGACACTGCCAATGTGCCTGCTGCTCTGAATCACTCAGAACTGGCTGGGGAGAGCTTGTTAATAAAAACACTCTAATAAATGTGGCCTTCGACTCTGAACAGCGCCCGCCTGTCTTTCTAGGCAGGAGCAGACTCCCAGAGCCCAGAAACGGAGCCCAGAGCCTGGGACCAGGGCTCTGCCTTCCGTTACAGCAGGTTTCTACAGTCTAAGCAGTGCATTACATTAGTTTAGTGGACAGTTACTGAATTCTTTTATTTCAAAAAGTTCAGGGTTTTATATTTATACACTATCTCTTGCTTACCTCCTGCAGCTAAGAACAGGAGACTTCAGTGCCCTAGAGTTTCACTGCTTATATTTCTGTGATTTCTTTATTTTGGTTTCTTTGTGGTGACCAGGACGCGAGATTCCTCAGCATAAGTGCTAAGAGTTCCCTCATATTCTCAGGGCCCAGGAGCAAACCCACACCCACAGTAAGATTTACAGTTTCTCTGGTGAGGGGGGAATTTTAAAAGTTAATTGCCACATACCTTCATGGTAGCTGCCATTTGAGTAAACTGCAGATGAAGCCAGAGACACACCCAAACTAGTGTCCTTTGCACATTTCCGACCCAGGAGTCATAGCGCAGAGGACGGATTCGATCACCTGAAATTGTACCACCCTTCAGAGTCAGCTACAAGAGGCCAGAGGAGCCCAGGCCCAAGGTGTCCTGGGCCTTGCGGCGCCTCGTTAAGGGGTCTTGTTGCATACACTCTGCTTCCACTCCTCCAGTCTGTTCTGGAGGCTTCTCCCTCCCTCTCACGCCAACCTGGGAGTCTAGAGGGCAAGGCTGGCTTCACAATAGAGCACCTTCTCGGGTGCCATGTTGAGCAGCTGGCACCTCCTGTTGGCACTGACTTTCTAGGCACTGAGCTATGGGAACATGGATTCTGGGTAACCCTTTGACTGACACATCTTTTGCAGTCACAGCCCGTGCCCTGCCCGGGCTCTGTTGCCAGCAGGATGCTCTGAAGGCCCTGGTGGGAATACTATAGACATTGTATTCTTTTCTAAAGTTGAGTTGTTTCCTAAGAATAGTCTTCCTAACTAGATCTGAATATTATTCTAGGGCTCAAAAAACTGTCAGGAGTGGGAGGGGGCCTGGGCCATTAACCACCCCAGCACACCAGGCCCCACTCTGGTGCACTGGCTGCAGCCCACATTCTCCAGTGGCGACTACTGTGTCAGCCAGTCCTGCTCTGCTCTGCTGTGGACTGGCTCGTTGACTCCTCTGCCACCGCCCTTCAGCCGAATGCCTGCCAGTGCCCAGCTCACACGGCCTTTGGCTGCTCGCCGGGTCCTGGGCAGCAGGGGCACTGACAGGCCTAGGGTGACCTCTCAGGACAAGCTCCTCTTGTTCTTTGTGCAGGTTCCTGCGGGTTCCCCGGATGGGGACCAACCTGAGTGCAGCCTGACAGCCACCCCCAAACCCAGTCAGTCTCCCCATGGCGCTGCTGAGCTGGGTTCGGCCTCAGCCTGCAGCCTCAGTCTGTGAGAAGGGGAGTCAGAAAGAGGCCACGCCCACGCAGGACGCCAGTATCCAACATGGCACTGTTCCGCTCCTTGAGGGTTGGCACCAGGTGGGCCGGTGGACTGGGCACAAATGGAGGCATAGGGACAAGTCTAACGGGGAAGACCCCTGTGCACTAGCGATGTGTGGCAGGCTGTGGGGGCCTCCCTGGGCTCCCTAGACCTCCCTTTGCTTCCCAGAGCCCGGTGCCATCTGCCTAGAATGTGGCCCTGAACCTTTTCCATGTTCATCTCATTAACAGACTGTACTTGAATTCACTCAGCATTTTCAAGTGTCCTTTGTTGAAGTTGGGAAGTTTTAAAATTTTTCCGTAATTCCATTGCTGGGAGGAAAAGGCTCCTGTTTCCAGTTCTGCTCCACAAGTTCAACTGGTCTCCTCACTGAGGTGGTGCACGAAGGAGGAAGATCACGTACACACGGGAGAGCCCGTCTCTTGTCAAGAAGCCTGAACATGCGTATGGGGAAGGCGCGCGGTCCTCCGCCACCACGGGACACGCCTGCAGAATCAGAGTTCCTGGTACCAGCTCATTCTGGTCTCTTCCCAGCAAGGCCATCTTCTAAGCCCCTGTCTGGTGAGACAGAACATGGCGGCAGCAGGAGTTCCCACGGGCCGGGCCGCTGTACTGTTTGAAACAGCTGCATCCCTCCGTTCATGTGTGCAGTGTGCAGGACGCACGTCCTCCTACAACACCTCCCGAGGGCGCAGAACCAAGGCCACATTTCTCTGCAAACACACTCCTGACTGCAGCAAGGGTGAAGCAAAGGGCGATTTCACAGATGTGGTCCCCTGGAGATTCAGATATGCTCTTGTTCCACTGTCTCCATGGAAACCGTCTTCCACCAGCAGTCGGGATGGTTTCCAAGTGACGTATGCAGATGTGGTCACTTCCACAACAGCTGTGTCTGGTTGTTGTAGAAGAAAAATAATTGGACCTGTTTTTTAAAAAAATCCAAATGATCCCTTGGGTTTCTCATAGGTTCATATGGCCACAAGAGGTGAAGTTTGTTGAAATACTAGGGATATCCAGCATTTTAATGCAGAATGAACAGCCGTGCCCAGGCACAAGTCCTTGGCAGTGTATCAGGGCTCAGTTTATCTCCAAGTGGGTTTGCAATGTTTTTGTAAACTGTATTTTTAATGTTCAATTATATGGACTCAAGTTTCCTATCTTTGGCAAATATATAGGAAAAAGATTAATAATGACTAGTCGTCATTGATCAGTAGAGCCTTGTACATTTTGTTCTGGCAGTGTTTTAACCACCATAATTTCACCTTTTGAAAGTAGGAGAGACACTCATCTTTTCTCTTTCCACTAGCTGTACAGTCCCAGGGTCAACGCACTAAGTAGCCAGGCCCACCAGTCTCATGGGTGCCTTCGGCCATGGTAAGAACAGGAAGCTGGAGGCTCCATGCCAGCCAGGGCAGCGGCACTTGAGGGAACGTGACCCTCTGAAGCTGCGGGGCACGCATTTCCCCTGGAGAGGGACATGAGATAAAGTCCAGAGGTCGCAGTCCAGGAAATGCCTCTTCCTAGCCTACGTGGTCTTGGGGAGTCTGAGTGGGGCTGACCTCCTGATTGTGCTCTTCTGGGGTAGGATAATCCGTCATGGCTCAGCTCTGCGGGAGCAGCAGGCCGGGCACGGTGCTCTGCGGAGAACTTTAGCCACATCTGTACTGTGGGCATCTCCGCTCGGCCCCAGACCTAGAAAAGATCCTCTTCCGGACCTTGTGACCACCACGGTGAAGCAAGAGTTAAACTTCATGTTCTCACCTCAGCTGGGATAAACTTAGACTTTTATCTTTATAGTTTCCTATTTTATGTAACTTTCTGTAATTTTTATTTTTGAAATTCAATAAGGTTCAAAGAACAGAATTTGCAGAAAAGTGGCAACCTGACTTTTGTCCAACCCAGGGTCCTGTCCTAAATGGACTTTTGATTAATAAATTGGACTTCAGCATAAAAGAGGAAAAATATTCTAAAGGATTTCCCCTTTATTCAAAGGGCAAAGGACTTGCTAAATAAACCAATAAGCTAAACAAGATTGCGAAGAGCCTGCTTTGCTAGCCTAAAAAAACGAGCTCCTAGCAGGAACAGTAAAACAGCAGCAGTAAAAGCCGTCTGCTGACTGAGTCTGCAGCACAACACAACCACTGCACATCTCACTGGGACGAGCGGCCGGCGCCCACTGGGCCAGTCTGTCTGCCCTGCTTGCAGCTCTGACCACATGGTGATGGCTGTTTCTCTGTGTCCTGGCTGCACCTAAGGCTCCAGGAGAAAAGTGCGAATTTACTGTGGCCTGAAAAGAAGGGTGTGCAAAGCCACAGCCTTTCTCCAGCAAGACTCCTTCATCAGAGATGTGTGGCAGCCTGAGGAGCAAGCGCTCCCCAATTGTGTCCCTGAGTTGGTCTCCTCACCCTGTGGGCCTCGGTCATGGCCACCAGTAGGGACAGACTCGCATCTGTAACCCTGAGTCACTATCTGATTCCATGGAGCCGGGAGGAATTTCTTGGCCTTTCTCCAGAAGGCCAGGCTCTGACTGCAGATAGGGAGATTCTCTCTCTGCTAAGCACGACTCACTGAACAGCACTTTGTTATACATCCATGTGTCGGGAGGCAGAAGAAAGAACAGCCAGCTTGAAGATAAATCCAGCCAATATGATCAGAAAACCAGTTAGAGCACAGATTCTGCCCCGGGGACAATGAGCTGACCCCGCCTGAGGGCTGCCTGTCCCAGACCACCCTGGCCAGGGGGATTCTCCGTACACGGGTGTCATGGGCACTGTGACCGGTGTTACTCAGTCTTCACCAACTGTGCCTTGGGAGGATCAGACCAGCAGAGGGCGAGGGTGCACTCTGCGCCTTCCCCAAGGCAGAGCTTATGCCAGCTGTGTCTCCCAGTGTCCCAGATGTCTGCCCTCTTGGAATCAGGGCACACTGGCCGCTCTGGCCTGACATCCTGACGTCCTGACGGAAGGTCCACTGCCTAAAGGTCTCAGCAAGGGAACAGTCTTGAAAACACAAAGCACACAAAGAAAGGATCCCAGAGTAAGTGACTGCGCTCGTAAGATGTTTTTTAAAATGAGACATGAGGTAGGATGTATACACCTGTGGTGTCAGCTACCTGGGAAGCCGAGGCAGGAGAATTGCTGAGCCCAGGACTTCAGGGCCAGATTAGGCAACACAGTGAGAGCCCATCTCTAAAATTAAAAATCAGAGGGCTAGGGCTTTAGATCAGTGGTGCCACCACCTGCTTTGCAAGCACAGGTCGTGAGGTCAATCCCTGGTACCACACACACACACACACACACACACACACACACACACACACACACACACACAAACATTGGCTGGGGATTTAGCTCAAGTGGTACTGTACCTACCTTGGATGCACAAAGGCCTGAGTTCAATCCCTGCTACCACCAAAAAAGAAAAAAGAAACAATCAAAAATGGGAAAACATTAACAGAAGGATTCAACTCTCTCAAGCATTTCATCATCACTGCTGTACGCAGCAGCAGGGCCTTAAAATGGGAGTGGGGCCATCGGAGACGTAGAAGCAGATCCCTGTGGGAGAATGAGATCGGCCACCTTCCAGTGACTGAGCCTCAGCTGAGCCTACGGCACATGAGGCCCCAGGAGAAAAGCCAGGAAGCCATGTGCTCTGGTCCCTGTGTCGCCATCCAGACAGGACCCAGGTACCCTCCTGACTCGAGCAGCTTCCACGGGCCAAGAGCAGCTGCGCTGTCCTGAACGCACGAGGAAGGCCTGCTGGGCCACGCACGTGTCTCAGTCCTGTCTGTCTGTCTGTCATCTGTCTGCCAGTCTGTCTCAGATCACTCTCCTCTGTTCAGGTGTGCTGCCCCACAGGAGCAGCCTCGCCTACATCCTGAATGGCCCTATCGCACACAGCGCTAAGGCCAGGCCCCTGGGTGAGCAGGGCCACATGAGACACTGTCACGGTGAGCTCCCAGCTGCTCTTGAGCGGCAGCCCGAGCGTGGGGCCTCCTGCACTTCCTGGGGCTCTGGCCAGGCCTGTGCTCACTGCGGGACAGGACTGCCCCAGCTCTCTGATGCTGAAGACGCCACCCAGAGCTGGACCTTCCTGCACACCAGGTCTGGCCTGGGCACAAAGCCTCTCCTTACTTCCTCTCCCCAAACTGCCTTGTCCTGTCCTCTGCTTGTCTCCAGGACCCCCGGCCGCCCAGCTGTCAGGGTCTGTCCCAGGCTGCAGCTGCGGGCCTGGCAGGGCCACAGGGAGCAGCTGTCCTTGCCCGTCATGCCCGAGTGCTCTGCAGGGGCCTGGGGACCTGAGAGCAGGCTGGGGCTGGGTAGGTAGGGCTGCAGCACTGCGTGTCCCCTGCCTACCGGGCAGCGGGCAGCGTCAGTGCTGCCCCCTGGCGGGGAGGGAGCTGCAGGGCTGGAGGCAGCTGCGCCCCACTGTTCACATGCTTGGGGATCAGCGGCAGGAGGGTCAGATGCTGCCCTGGCGGCCCTGGGCCTGGCTTCTTCCCAGCCCCTGGTTGCTCCCAAGTTTTCTTCCTGCTCCTGGTCAGGCCACCTTGCATCCTGTGCCCTGAGCTCTATCTGACTGGAAAATCTCCTTGTGACAATTTAGAGAAACATAACAGTTATGCATTTGAAGGGGCAGGCCCTTGCTGAGGTACAAATTAAATGCTATATCCAGAAATTATAAGTGCTGCTGTCAAGGGGCACAGCAGGAAGGCCATGCCCACCCTGCCCAATGCCCATCATCCCTACCCAGCCCATAGACCGGAAGGCACCCACACTCAGAACCCATTTCCCTGCGCCAGGACCCCAGCCCCACCTGAGCATGTGGCCCTGGGGCTGCGGACCCTGGCTTGCTGGGGCCTGCAGGCTCCTGACCAAGGCCCACCGTGCTAAGCCGGCAGAACAACGCTGGGATCAGATGTCCCTCCTCCTTGTCCCAGCTAACCGGCAGAGGCAGAGGGCTCAGACTCCAGGAGCTCCTCGGATCCACCACGCCATGGAGGGAGAACTGATTTGGGGTCAGCAGGAGGAGGGAAGCACACGGCAGACACAGGGTGAGGGCTGTCACCCGGAGAGTTGAGACTGCCTGAGAAGGGCTGGGGGCGCACAGCTCATGCAAAGGGACAGAGGAGAGGAAGGGCGGTGGCTCTGTTTCTCCTGGAGAAGCCGCAATGCTGCCTGAGCCGGTGGCGTCCGCAGAAAGTGACAGGAGCATCTGCTTCTCCTCTGTGCTCCTGAAAGGACAGTCAGTGCATGTCTGGGAAGGACCCGAGGCTTGTCTCCGGCCTGGAAGAGAGGCCACCGGGCCTGGTGCTGAAGAGGAGGAGGCAGCTGCAGAAAAGGAAGATACGGAGGAGGAGACAAAAAAGAAGAGGGGGAGGGGCGAGCACCTGTCTCCCACCACGCGCCCAGAGCCGGGTCTGCCTGCCCTCGGCTCTCAGAGTCCTTCCAGACATCTTCGAGGACAGAGAAGCTCAGGCTGACCTGGCCCGAGGCAGGCGTTAGGCCTCGCTAAAGACCTCGGGGCATGGCGAGCTCTCTGCAGCTCGGCTCCTGGTAGAAAGGCTGCTGTGCTGTGGTGGAATAGGACAGAGGAAGTGGACAGCCCAGGACACCCGAGGACAGTCCTGGGACCCCCCCCCCCAGGCGTCCGTCCTTGGAGCACAGAGGGCTCGGTGAGGATGGGGCCACCCTGCCTCAGCCTCCTCCACTCTCCCAGTGCCTGTCCTCACATTCTGTGTGGTAACGATGGCAAAGTGGGTGCCGTTTCCACTGGGCACCTCCCATTTCTTTGGGCGCTAGTTCAGCTTCCACACCTGCCCTCCAGGTGGGCACTTCCACGTGACAGCCCCAGCAGAGCGCCCGAGTGTTTGGGGGCCTCCTTCAAGTCTACACGCACTGCCACTTTGGTCCACTGCCCATGCGGTGACGCCAGGTTCGCTGAGCCCAGCTACAGGTTATGAGGGTGAGACGCACGTGTTTCTCGTCCAAGTCCATGGGCACAGAGGTGGCCGTTGGTCATCTGGGCTGTCCCCACTGAGCAGACATCCCAAGGCGGGAGGTGGCACTGCGTCGGCTCCCACAGCGCCAAGGTCTCCCCGCCGCTTCACCAACTCCAGGCAGCGTGATGGCGGCGCGTCCCTGAAATCCTACCAAATAAGCTCCTCCCACTATTGCTGAATTTTGAAAAATTCACTCCAGGTCTGTGAGACGTCCGGGTGGTGGTGAGCACGTGCGGACTGGTGGGTCCGCGTCAGTGACAGCATGTCCCGGCCGGAGCTGCCGGCTGTGCCCCGCGCGCTGACCCCTCGCCCCGAGCTCTGCCCTGGTGATTTCCCGGCTCTCTGGGACCTCGAGCCGCCGGTCTTGGCTCGCGTCCGCCAGAGCCCGAGCAGAAGTCCAGCTCAGTCCCGGAGGTCCCTCCCCCGGCGGCCCTCCCCGCAGGTACGCAGGACCCAGCCCGAGAAGCTGTCGCTGAAATGCGGGAGCCGCACCGCACGCCCCAGGCCCTCCGTCACTGCCTGCGAGCTGCGGGTCTGTACCTAGATGGCTTAGGTCGGGGCAAAGCGGATGGAGCGGAGCGCAGGCCGCGCCGTCGCCTCGGTGCCCTCACGGTGCGCAGGCGGACAGACGCTCCGCCCCGCGCCGGCCGCTGCTGCTCCGCGCGGCCGCGGTCCGGGTCTCCTGCCGCAGCGGCTAGGGGGGGGGGGGGTAGTGCCGAGGGAGGTGAGAGCGCAGAGGGGTCGGGCCCGCGGGCGGGGCGCCGGCCTGAGCCCTGCGGGAGCCCTCGGGGCCCTCCTGCGCCTCCGCCCCCTGCGCTCGCCTCGCCCGGCACTCCCTGCGGGCCGCGCCCTCCAGCCCCAGCCGGGCGCCGGCCTGAGCCCCGCGCGGCCCGCAGAGGCCCCCGGAAGCTGAAGCTCACACCCTCAGAGTGACGGGTGGGGCCGATGGTGGGGACAACCGTGCGTGAGCTCCCGGGCCCTGCCGTGTCCCAGCCTGGAGGGCTGGTGGGAAACTCCGGAGATGCCAGCTCTCGCCAGTCAGCGGGGACCCCCAGGGCTCCGGAGTTCCTGGAACCTCTCCTCCCGGAGAGTCAGCTTCCTGTTTCAGGAAGAGGGTCGCGGTGCCCCGGGGGCTCCTGGTTCTCAAGCACTGGCAGTGAAGGACGCTGTCCACATGGTGGCTGCGGTCTGTGCCCAGCACAGGTTGGCGGCGCTTGTTGCCGTGGGCGAGGCTAGCCCGAAGTCCCCGTGTTCCCCTGTTTTCGCCGCTGTGCCAGTGCCCAGCTGGGGTGGATGGGGAAGGACCAAGGCTCCCAGGGAGGGGTCGGGGTGGGGTCTCGTGAGAGAGGCCAGAGACCAGGGTTAGGAGGCCACCAATCTCCATGCCCGAGGGACGCAGAGGCACCCCGTGTACGTGCTGTGCATGCAAGGTTGGGTCACCTGTCAGTTTGTCTGCAGCCCCGCCCCACCATATGCCCACTGTCCGAGAGGGAAAGGAGACAGGCAGGGGGGAGCTGCCCAGCCCCGCAGAGGGCCTCTGCCCTCGACAGCAACTAGGGAGCAGCACGGGACAGGTGCCATGGGACCCTAGAGGACATGGGGACGTGGTGGATGCAGGTGACAAAGGGGGACTCCTGAGCTTGCAGTGACCCCAGCAGCCCCACACCTGTGCTAGTGCTCCTGCTGGCCCTGAGTGACCTGCCCTATCGGCCTACCGCCACGCTGAAGGTCTCCAGCCCGCTCCGGAGCATCACGCCTGCACATTCACAGCTGCCAGACACCTGCACACCGGTGAGCAGTGTGTTCTACCCGGTGTGCCTGCGTGCCTTTCCTGGCAACCTGGGAAGCCACTCCCCAGAGACTGGGAAAAGGGGCATGAGGCCACACAGGCCACCCGGCTCTCCCACGACTGTGTTCTGCCAGCTGGAGTGCCCCGGGGCTCCTTGTCCACGAACACACCCTGGCTATCCCTGGGAGAGGTGGGGGTGAGAGAGCCCCGTGCCAGGCCTGGAAGCTGGCAGGTGACTGTGGGGTCTGCGACCTGAGGGCGGCAGGTGGGCCCGGCTGAGGGTGTTATCCCACTAGAAGGAACGTTCTCTGAGAAGGGCCAGGGAAGTTGCCCAACACTTGGGAGCCCTAAGTGACAAGGGGAGCGTGACAGAGTGGACAGGGTGGGGCTGTGCCTGAGTGTCTGTCCCGCATGTCCATGCTGCCTTTGTCCTCCACTTGAGCCCTGGGCTCAGGTGTGTGCCTCTCATTGCCGTGGGGACGCCTGGTGGGATGCTGGCGTGGGCACGGTGGGGAATCAGGACAGAGCGGTCACCACTCAGCCCTCCGGGGCCCATCTCACCCTCTCAAGTCTCTTCATAGGCAGCTGGTCTGTCCTTCCTCCCAGGGCCAAGGTTGGGGGCTCGGCTGGCACAGCCAGGCCCGGCAGCCTCAGGTGGCTCCCGAGGGTGCCCGGAAGATCTGGGGGAGAGGTATGGACACAGAGGAGAGAGGAGCGAGAGAGAGAGAGAGAGAGAGAGAAAAGAGAGGCGGAGCCAGGGCCGCATGCACGCGTGTGTGCACACACTGCCGCAGAGGCGCCCCGCCAGCCCCGAGCTGGAGAGCTATCTCCGCTCTGAGCTGAGGCATTTCTCCTGGGTTTCTTCTTAATGCTCCTGGGCAGGATTAGTCTATGGCCCAATCTCAGACCAAAGCAGCCTGTACCCCGACATCCAACAAGGTCCCCATTTCATTTCTCCACACGTCTCCTCCGCACCCGGTGGCCATGCAGACCCTCCCAGGCCCCATGGCCGTGTTGGCTCTGTCCCTGGGACCCCAGCTCATACACACCACGTGAGCCCAAGAGCAGATGCCGGAGGAGCTAGGCTCTGATGTGGGACTGCGAGGACCTCTTCCTGCACAGCAGGCAGAGGCCCAGGGTCCAGCAGGAGCACCAAGCAGGCGTCTCTGGGCTCAGTGTCCGGGGACACCGAGGGAGGCAAAGTACAGGCGAGAGAGCAGGTGTTCAGCCTGGGGCTCTGACCTGGAGCAAGGGCCGCCAGCTGCTCAGCTCCTGGTTCCCCACAGGACCAGATGGTGACGTCCTGCCACTGCCCCACAGCCCCTCGGGGCGGTGCCGCTCTGTGCTGCTCAGGCCTCCTCGGCGCAGAGCTTTGGGTGACACTGGCTGATGCCCCCAGTCCTGTCCCTGGTGCTGCCCTCAGAGGGGTGAAATGCCTCTGGCCTCTCAGGCTCGCTGGTCGCACAGGGGCGTCTGCCTCTGGGTGGCATCCTACGTAGCATTCTCACTGTCAGGCCCAACAGGGCTTCCCTGGCCCTTGGCTGGACTCAGGGGGTTGATTCTTCTGCAAAACACCAGCACCACGTGTGGAGCTGTAAGGACTAGTCCGGCGTGGGATGCTGTCTGAGGGCCTCAGCCTTAGGGCTTCTCACACAACTGCGAGGCTGCAAGCTGAGCTGTGTCTATATCCCTTTCTAGATCGAATGGAAGTATGACATCCATCTGCCTGTCCTCTCCCTCTGCACCCTGGGCATCTCCAAGTTGACTACTTCTCCCCACCTTCTGCTGGGACCCAGTGGCACCCTGTCCATGAGCCACAGCCTCCTCGGTCTGCTGTGCTCTTGCCACCACAGCCAGTGAGGGTAGAGGCACTTGACACCCTGAGTGGCCCCTGTCCCCTGACACTTCTCCCTAGATGCTGGCCTTACGTCCTGCTCAGGTGCCTGGTCAGGCTGGGAACACCGTATCACAGTGGTGTCCTCTCCTCGCTCTGTCCCTGGGGCCACCTGGACCCTCATGGGGTTAGCTATGCAGATCTGCTCACTGGCTTTGTCTTAAACTCTATCTTTTTAGAATAAGTTAATTATTTCTAAGCTCTCTGCTGAGTTAATAGACAGAGAATTAGAAGTAATTGAGTTAAACACACTTACTGAGCTCAGAACAGCCGCCGCTGATTAACCGAATTGTCTCACCCGTGGTTCTGGCCGTTGAAAGCTGTTCTCCCTTAATTAATCTTCTGGATTGTCTTAAAGCTCTAAATCAGCCACTTACCGGCTCCACCGACTGTGGTGGAGGCCTCATGCACCACACCATGCAGACCCTCCCTCTGGGGTGGGCAACCAGGGGGTGCCAGAGGACACCTGTGACCTGTCTGTGCAGTCACAGTGACAGGAAGGGAGGCCTCGGAGCACCTGGGGCCTCCTCTTGGTCGTTGTGACAAACCCTCCTCCTGACTTTTGGCATCAGGGCTGTGTGCTTGCTGTCAGCCCCCAGAACAGAGCTCTGCATGTGGACTCACCTGTCGCACAGACCAGAGGAAAGAGTTTCCCATCTCTGGGCTGCTTGCGAAGACAGGTGACCCTCAGAAGGGGACCTTGAAGTTTGAAAACAGTGCCAGGGGCTGTCTGGCTGGAGGGTCAGTGGCCTCAGACAGAGCTCCAAGAGGAGAGCTCTGATCGTGGGCATTGCCTGGCAGAGTTCCGAAGGGTGTTTGTTTACTGAGTCTTCCTGTCCAGCTGCAGCACAGGACACAGCCAGCTCCAGTCCCATCCCTCTGTGACTCCTGGGTCCCGAAGCCAGCACCTTCTGCTCTGCTTCCTACTCATGCTGCTGAACACACCTCCCTGCACACTGTGCTCTCACGGCCCTTCCTGGTGCAGATGCCCACATGCCTCCAAAGGATGCCACTGCTGGCCCACGGGGAGGGATTGGGGGCCCCTCTACCTCCCTGAGAGCACTATGACTCCATCTCCCATTCGGAAGGAAGACAGATGGCAGAGAACAGAACGCTGGCCCGGGCTCCCCTCCTGGGGGCAGCAGCTCCTGATGGCCATGAGCTCAGCTCCACCGACTTCCCTGGACTAGGGACCGACACACAGGCACTAAACCGGGAGGCAATACAAGTAGACAGAGGTCTGTCCTCCAGGCCTTGGAAACCAGATCACAAGCAGGCAGGACACAGGGACACCAGCCAGGAGACTACCTGATAACTCAGGCTTCGTCAGAATTAAAGAATTTGTCATTAAAAGCATTGTTAGTAAAACTTAAAGTCCAACCGTAAACTGAAAAATAATCTGGAGAACACTTGTATCTCAACATAAAAAACATGCTTGCCTGCAGATTAGTATTAAAAGTCAAGCAACTCAATTAACATGGCTCAAGACTCAGATGGAAACTTCCTGAAGAAGACAGGAATAGTAACTACGCACAGGAAATTCACGGGCCTGCAAACAGCAACATTGCAGCTGTGGGGTCACAACCCCTTGTCTGCTGAGCTGCAAAGCTTGACCGTGCGAGTTGGCAGAAGTGTGGACTGCCAGTCATCTCAGAAGACTCCCTGGCACCTGTTGCCGGACCTCACACTTCCAGGCACTTAACCAAGAGAAGGAAACATCTACAAAAGACATGAGAGAACGTACCCAGGAGCTCATTTCTGAAAGCTGAAAGCTAGAAAGGCCAGGGCTGACTCGGCTGAAGACTGGACAATTAAACAAGGGTACATCCGTGCAACCCAAGAGCAGGAATAAAACACACATGACAACAAGCTAGAAGTGTCTAAAAATTATGTGAATAAAATAAAACAGATGCAAAGGTTGGTTGAACGCTTCCATATGTGAAGTTCTAGGCCAGGTAAAATAAACCTATGCTGCCCTCGCTACCTTTGCTGTGTTGTGAGGGCCTGTTTGCCGTTGGTGTTCTGGAGCCATCCATTTATGGACTGAAACATCACTGAACTGTGAGCCAAGCCAACACCTTCCCTTTCAACTTTGGGTATAAGGTATTGTGTGTCAGCCATGAGAGAAATTTGGTAACAGAGAAATGGGGTCATTGCTGTGACATTACCTCACCATATGGCTTAAAAGCCTTTGGAACTACCTTTTAAGATTCAGAGATGTGGAAAGATTCATAGAGGTGGACTACACAAGCAGAGCTGAAAGACCTTAGGCTGTTTTATAGTGGAGATTCTGATCAGAGCTCAGAAGACCAGAAACCTTGTAAAGACCAGGATCAGGAAATTTCTGCTAGAAAGGAGGATTGCATTGGTTGCTAGACACCAGATGATGTGTGTTATGGCTTGGCAGAAAGTTTGTCTGCATTTTATTCACGTCCAGAGATTTTCTATGAGACTGAGATTGGGGACAGTGGACTAATCAAACTTGCAAAACAAATTGCAAGGCAGTCGAATACTGAGGCAGTGGCATGGCTACAGTTGGGAACGTTTGGTCAGATCTGTGTTGCGAATCAAGAGCAAAGAGCCCAGCAGAATGATTTAAAATGTTTTGAATTTGACCAGAAAGGAAGCTCCAGTAAAGCTATGGACTGCAAACGCAAAGCAGAAAGGATCTTGATTACTGAGAAGAAATAGGAGAATAGAAAAGGTGGCCTCAGGACATTAAAAGAAGCAAGAAGGCTTCACCATTTGAAGCCTATAAGTTGTAAAAATAAACCAACTTGCTTTGAGAAGGAAGCCCAAGATCACCAAGTTTCAGAATGCAGGCGACATAGACAAGTTGCTCCAAAATGGCAGCTGCTTAGGGTGGATGCTCCCAAATGGCGTTAGCCTGAGGAGGTAGTTCCAAAATGGCAGCAGGCTAGGAAGGTTGCTCCAAAATAGAGGTTTCCTAGGAACTTTGCTCCAAAATGGCTTCAGCCTCGCGAGGTTGCTTCAAAATGGAGGCAGCCTCGGGAGGTTGCTCCAAAATGGAAGTGGCCTTGGGAGGATACTCTAAAATGGAGGCAGTCTAGGGAGGCTACTCCAAAATGGAGACTGCCTAGAAACCTTGCTCCAAAATGGTGGCAGCCTAGTGAGGTTGTTCCAAAATGGTGGCAGTCTAGGGAGTTTCCTCCAAAATGGAAGCAGCCTAGGGAAGTTGCTCCAAAACGGAGGCATCCTAGAGTGGTTGCTCCAAAATGGAGACGGCCTAGGAACCTTGCTTCAAGTTGGCTTCAGCTTTGGGAGGTTATTCCAAAATGGAAGCAACCTAGAGAGGTTATTCCAAAATGGCAGCAGCTTAGGGAAGTTGCTCCAAAATGGCAGCAGTCTCAGGACGTTGTCCAAAATGGAGGCAAGCTACATAGGTTGCTCCAAAATGGCAGCAGCCTAGGGAGCTTCCTTCAAAATGGAGGCAGCCTAGGGAGGTTGCTCCAAAATGGAGGCATCCTAGAGTGGTTGCTCCAAAATGGAGACTGCCTAGGAAGCTTGCTTCAAATTGGCTTCATCTTAGGGCAGCAGCCTCAAGAGGTTGTCCGAAATGGAGGCAGGCTACATAGGTTGCTCCAAAATGGCGGCAGCCTAGGGAAGTTGTCCCTGGGATTTAGTTAATAGGCACTGGATCTCTTAAGCTATGAAAGAAGGAACATTGGCTACCAGTGCTCTAGCTGGCAGGAGACCTTAGTATCATTCTCGTGGTGCTGGTTTAAGGTGTGTGCAGAATGCAGGAGTTGTGGGGTCAGGAGTGTTTCTACCCAAATTTCAGAAAGAAGCCTGGGAGGCCAGAGTATGAAGCTGTGAGTGTGAAGCCAAAGGTCCACTGGAGATCCCGGAAGTTTGGAGAAGCCTGAAGTGTGAGTCATCTGAGGAAATTTTGAGGAGGGAGCAGAGCCAGCCAAGGGAGAAGCCAGGGGAGCTACCACCACCAGGAGTGCTACAGGGGCAGAGCCACCCGAGCCCTTGGAGTTTACAGCTTACCACAGATTGCCAGGGATGCTGGAAATAGAACTGTAGGGTCCAACATTTGCCCTGTTGGAGTTTGGACCTGCTTTGGTTCCATGCTTTTGTATCCCCTTATTTGTCATTTTTGGGATGGACATGTCTGTCTCGTGCCATTGAATGCTGGACATGTTTACTTTCTTTTCCTTTGTACAGAAGCTCACATCTAAAATTTTGCCTTAAATCTCAGAGGAGTCTTGGGACTTGGATTTTT